>BOLG01001496.1:0-264858 GCA_016861445.1 Oryzias woworae | reverse complement strand
TTGTCTGTTTTAATTTTGACATCACTCATTTCCCTCTCATTAAAAGTGTCTTTGTCAGGGTTGACGTGAGGACACAAATGTAAACGGCACTTGCAACTGCAAAGTCTTCAGTTTTATTTAAAGTCTGAACAGGAAGACTGACCACAAACTCGTGTAGCAACCAAAACCACCCGACAACCAGCACAAGGGAGACGAGGACTTATAACCAGAGGGAGATGATCAGGTAAGTGTCAACAGGTGTGCACATTAGGGAGGGAAGTGACAAGAGACCTCAAAAGAGCAGTAAGGTGAAAACACAGAAAGTAAAAACCAACAGTAAAATAAAACAGGAAGTGAACACCAAAACCAGTGTCCCGGGCCCAAAACCCCACAGTCTTGTCTTCCTCTTGGATGTTTTTCTCCCCACACTGATCATCACTCCTCCCTAATGTGTTTCACCTGTGTCCTGTTGTCTGTTCTTCCCCCTTTTTTGGTATTTAATGGGTTTCCTCTCCTCACTTCCCTACAGGTTGGTTTTGTTTCACTGAATCACCAGCTTCTCATCTCTCTTGCCAGGTTTTTTTTGATGGTTTTTTGGACTTTGCTTTAGTGAATCTGATACTGCTTTTTTCAGCAAATAGCTCTTCCTTAGCCTTTTGTAGTGATGGGCAGATGAAGCTTCATGATACAGTGAAGCCTTTCATCCAACTGGTTCGCTCCAGTGCAATGATTCATGAAGTTCATTTGCTCTTGGAGGACATCAAGTGGACACAAAAAGAATTAGTTGTGTTAGAAGAGGTGTTTTGAAAAGAAGCCAGGAATAAACACGTCAACAAACTAAAGTTCAAAAAGCATGTACATTACCATATGCTTTCTTTGTTTATGTTTACTTATGTATTGATACAAATAAATAAAAAAATAACTCTTTTTGCTCAGCCTCAAAGGAAAATTAGGAAATGGTGAAAATGGCAATTGGAAGTTAGGTGAGAGTAGGAACAGATTTAGATTTTATGGGGGCTGGGGTTGAATTGGTACTTAAAGGTGGGGTTTGTGACCCTATCTATAAACTAATTTGGTTGTTATAATTGTTTGGTTGTAATACTTTTCTTAGTGTAATGAGCATTTGTGTTTGACACCAAGTACGAAACGTGCTGTAAAAATGAAGATTGATGATTGAATAAAACTGCTCTGGTCTCTAAAAGGTAGAACAGCTGCTTCAAAGATGAAAAATAAAATGTAAGAAAAGCTAAATAAAGTAATATACAGAGCCAGTTTTTCCAAATGCCTGTAAATGTAATAAAGCAGTGTCACAGAGTGAAGGAGAGCTCTTGAATGTGCTTAAGATGTTTTATTTCATTCTTCCTGACAGTCACTGCAGCTCTGTCTTTATACAAGCTGAAGTAAACACGAATTTCATCGCCCACTTTCCTTTGGGCCTTTTTGGACTGATGCTTCGCGCACCCTCATGACCACAACCACTTGAAAGGCAAAATGATTGGCTAAAATTGTACTGCAAAGCTGAAAAGAAAAACAAGTGATTGACACGTCTGAAACAAAGCATAGTTACCGACTTGGCACCGAGTTTCAGCTCTCATCCCCATGTGAGGGTGGTTCAAGTTTGGACAATGATCCTCCTTTTTAACACTGAAATCAGGACTGTGTGTTTAAGGGACACATTATTTGTTTTATTCAACAATAATAATAATAATAATAATAATTCCTCTAAATCTCCACACTCTCTCCAAACTATCTTTACCTCTGTCCAAACTCTCACAGACTGTAAGTCACCATCAAACACCCACATTATGAATGGAGCCTGCAGGATTCATGCCGCTCTAACCCACGGCACAATCTGAACCGCTCCATGATTCAGTCACGTGGTAGAGTCAGGCAGCGAAGTTTTGGACGTCATAACTTTCAGCTCCTCCTCTAAGAAGCGAGTCTCTGCACACCACGGAAACTCCCCCTCCACTGCTCGGCACAGCACACGCTGCAAAGGGTCAATACAGAGAGTCACATCACTAAGTAAACCCAGGGCTTTACAGCCTTAAAACATCTGTGATTACCAGTCTTCTAAAAGAATATAAATAAAGACAAATCTTTCGTAGATATTGTCTATCATTGTTTTTTTAAAACGTAACTCCCGTGATAAATGAGGGACTGCTTTTGGTAATGATCGTGCTTTTGTAACACTGAAATATGGCCAGTGATTATTTTATTAAGACACATTACCACAATATGATCACATTATTTTAAATAAAAACAACAGTTTCCCATAAATCTCCTCTATCAGTTTTACTGAGCCTGCAGCTTCATACAGGGATAGCTGACAATCTGAATCACTCCATGAATCAGTCACGCAGCACAGCCAGGCAGTGAAGCTTCAGATGTCATTATTTTCAGCTCCTCCCCGACATAAAGCAAGCCTCGACAGCTCCTCCTCCACTACTCGACAAATGACTCGAAGCCTCGACACAGAACCTCACATCACTAGTTTTTTGGATCTTTTTGTTAATAAAGACTCTTTGTTTTTGTGGAACTGCCAGCTGTCCTGCATTAATGTCCCCAAAACCAAATACTGACAAAATTTCAAATGAAGTGACGACTGATTTGACCACAGAAATGTAAACAGTGGCTCACATGATTGAATTCAGGCACTGGGCCGACACCGGGCTGCCGAGGGATTCACTGAGTACTTGGAAACTGCAGACACTCACGACTGGCCTCAGGTGGAGGAGTGAGGTGATCATCATCATCAGAGCCCAGTACAGGGAAGTTAACACTCGAATCAGGAAGGAGGAGTGATCAAAGCCAACCAAAAGGACTGCAGTTCATGAATGTTACAGCTAAGTGGAGTTTATGTTCACACAACACAAGTGCATTTGAGCATTAAGCCATAATCTGTGTAGCTGTCAAATACGTTCTCCCACTATTTCTCTTCTATATGGCTACAGTGCCTGTAGAGCCAAGAGGTCCCTTCTGCAGCAAGCTACATGGTTCCTGAAGCTGGGGGTCCATTCCCCACAGGAGACAGGATGGTTACCCCCTAAACTCTCCAACTGCTCCCACCTGTGCATTACTGACTTTACTGGCTAGGACTTTTTTTTTTTTTTACATCTGACAGTTCTATTGGACTATCCTGGGACTCTCTTTTCTGTGGCTTTTTTTAATCTCTTTCTAATACCCTTTTTTTTAGAATACCCACTTCAAAGAAAACCACCAAAAACACACCAAAAGTGTGTTTTAGGTGGTTTTAATATGTTCTTGTAGATTTTTTCAGATGATGGAGGACATATTTAAAAAAAAAAAATTACATTTCTGAGTATTTCTTTATTCAAATTGCAGTGAATCAGGAGCCAGCCAAAAAATGCTGTTTAAAAAAGATTGTAGCTGTTGCACAAAATCTACAATCTGCAGGCCACAAACTCCACACTCCGCTTCATTTTGATGCATCCACTTACAGACAAATAGATCCATGTCTGTATGTCTTTGTTTTCCTCGTCTGAGCTGGAATCTGGCTCACAACTGCAGGCCACAGCTGGATAGGTCTGATATTGTTCACCCTTTTTGTTGGACATGTAATGTTTGATTGTGGGTGCCAGGGGCTGAAAGCTGGTGATAGAGCGTGTAAAAAAGGAATGATAGGAAATGAAGGTAGGCTTACTCCACACTGATGATTCCGCTCACAACTTAGTTGTGAATTTCTAATGAACTCCTGCTGCTTTGTAGAAAGTGTCTTAAAAAAACAAGTCAGGGTTGTTGTTTTGTATGTTTTGGCTAAAAACAGCATAATCATAATAAGAGAACACTGGGAATGCTTTTAAAATAGATCTAAAGATGATTGGAGTGGGGCTTTAAATACATTTTTTAGTCAAGGTCAATAATTTTAAAGACTGACTTTTACAAGATTTCAATTTGTGTTTTTTTTTACTGATGGATTTTTCTTTGTATGAACTGCTTGTCAATTAAAAGTCTGTGCTGTGTTCAGTTTTTGATAGGTGTGTAACGATTAATTGATGAATCGATTTCTATTGCTTCGATTCAACCAGATTGATCTGTCTGAGGCGGAACCGAATCGAAAATTGTTTTAAAATTGGAGAAATCCATTTTCGATGTAATCTTGGGAAAGAGCATTTGGATTGAGGCATGGTAGGTTTATTTTTCTGTAACACTTTCACTTGTAATGTGTGGAACAATTCCCCCATGATAAACAAGGGAACACTGTACAGTGGGTTCTGACGATGGATGGATGGATGGATGGATGGATGGATGGTATTGTAGCACGAGTTTAAAAAAAGCTAGGTCAGGAAGCAACCCTTAGCAAAAAGTAAGTGTAGTACATGTTTACTTAGTCTGTTCAATACCTGTGGCAGCATGCTTGAAGTTTACTTTTTATGTACTTTCATCTATGGTAAACTTAACCCTGCAGAACACAAGAAACAATTTTCTTCTGAGCTATCAAAATTCATTTGACAATTTGTTTTTTGTTTGTTCATTTTAGGTAGCACTAATTACAGCGGACAAAAACTCGAAATAAAAAGACTGTAAAAATAATAATTGAAAAAAAGATGGAACAAATTTAAAAAATTCTAAAAAAAATAATAAAGCAAAAAAATATAAAAATAAAGAAATTAAAATAGTAGCCAAAATCGACCTTGTGGGTACTCCACGTTAAAAATGTCCTAATTTAGTCAGAATACATGGTCTATAGCAGGCATGTCCAAAGTCCTGCCCGTGGGTCACATTTCTATCGCCCTGCAGGCTTCTGTCATAAAATCAAAAATGTACAGCCTCTAGCACTTTCTAAAAACTTTGTGTACAATATCTTTACTGTGATTGGCTAAAATATGAGGCAACACTGTTGTGAGACCCTTCTGTGACACCTTCATGCTCATTTCTAAACAGATTTGTTTCTCAGATCAAAACCACAGTGGATTGTAGTTCGGAATAAGAAAACTATTTGTAACATGTTCTGGTTCACATGAGGGCAAAACTTTGCGGAAACCACGGGAGGGGGGACCACTGCCAAGTGTGCACTGAGCCACATCGCAAGCTGACCCCCCACCCCCACCCTAATAGGTGTAAGTGGTTGTATGAGGAAGGAGGGTAGGTTAGGTACAGCTGCCAAACTGACCCCCGATTGGTGAAACAACCGTCCCCCTGCTTCCCCAGCATTGGGCCCAAGTCGCCCCAGGGACGGCCCCATCGCATGAACGCCAACCCCCCCAGGGCCCATAACCCCCACTCCACACAAAGAGAGAGGAGCCAAGCGGGTCAGTCCCAGGGGCAAGCCCCAGCTCCAGCCCCCAGGTGCCGCCCCTCTGCTCTGGTCAGGCACCAGTGGGACCACTCAACCTAAATAGTCGAGGCCCTGAGCAATAGGCGGAGACCGCAACCTGCCAAGTCTCCAAGGTCCTGTGCCGATAGTGAACCCCCCACCCCCTCCCACAAACATCCCCTCCCCTCTGGCCCACTCTCCCCAGACCCCATGGCCATGGTGGGCGTCACCTGGAGCAAATGCGGGCCCCAAGAGGGTTGCCCCACCCCATCAAAAGAATCAAAAGAACCACCCCGCCAGCCAAGCCAGATCCCCACCCAATTGTGCCATTTACATCCCAAACTCTCAGGCCCGGGAGACCATGTGGCCCCCACGCATGCCCCGGACGAGACCCCAACCGAGCAGCACGTGCATACATAGAACAATTTTTTATACATTTTCTCAATGTCATGAGGAATTTGTAATTCCTTCCCCCCCCAAATAAAAGATTCTTTATCTGTGTGTCTAAAGCCTTCTGTTTTTTGCAAGATTTGGCTTAATGATGTTAGATTTTTTTTTTTATCAATAGCAGGTGTTGCATGTCCAATTGAATGACTATCAGAATCACTGAGCCTTTCTGTTCATTTAGAGGAATGTTTTTGTCTATACAGATAGTGAGTTTGCAGGATTCTGCCTTGTAAGGTAAGACATTATTCTGTTTCTTCTCCTCCCCGTGCAAGCTTTATCCCCATGGGGGCTGGCTCCCCAGGGGCACCAGACTCTCTTCTTTATAAGCTGTTGCCAGTTAGTCATGCAAACACATCTGCAGGAGATTTCCAAGCAGGTTCCTTGCCTATAACCCTAAAAAGGAACAGCAGCTGGTGGCCGTTTTAGTAGTGCTCTGTTTGGCAGGAGCTTTTACACATTAGATTTACACAGCTAATTTATGGCTCGAGCAAGTAAAGTGCAACCAACAGAGCATGCAAAGGAATATTTAAAAAAGTTTTAGTTTGAAAAGACAGGTTGAAAGGACAGGATCTTTACTATGTTTTATTGGCTCTTTGAACTTGGTCTTTCTGCCAAAAATGCATTGTGTGTCAACCAGATACACACCAAAACATGGCTAAGAAATAAAAGAAGTACATGCAGCCGTGCTGCATGCAGAGAGCTCTGAAACTGAGCAGGAAGCAAACATATTTATGTAAAGGCACAAACCACTTTCCATGACAGCAGCTTAACCTGCATGCAGGATTCACAACAGCCTCTTCCGCAATGATTCCAGTTAGAGCTGTTCACGGTTTTTGTTATTCTGGCTGAATAGATTCTGTCTATGCAGACTTTGGTATTTTATCTTTTTCCTGGTAGCAGCCAGGCAGATTTTAACAGCTGAAGCATGAATCAGAATGAGAGAATGTTCTCTAAGCATGAGTATGTTTGAATAAGCATTGTCCCACAAAAACAAGTTTGTCTTTTCTTTCCGTGTCTGCATGCCAATTTGTGCATTTTACAGGTATATAAGAACTTAAAGAGTACATAGGAGTTATAAAAACGCATATAAGAACTAAAATTCCATGACAAGCTCAACAAATCGAAACAATCCAAAGCTCATGCCCCTGGTAGGGTGTCCCACATCGGACAGGCCTTGGTGACAAACCAGACAAAGAGCTGGTCAGAATCCCCTTCATTAGGAGAGAAAATCCAGATCTGTTTACTTTGCTGGCTTTACTATGGCCCCACTCTGCAGCCAGGCTTTTAGCCATGGAATTTTACGGGGTGGGGGTGTCCATGTAGGGTGGGGGCAAAATCCCTTTTCGCCTAGGGTGCCATGCAGCTCAGGACTGGCCCTGTGTTTTTATCACGTCATTGAAATAGTCAAATATCTCCTCAGTTTCAAGAATCTGACACAAAGGGTGTGTATTTGTGAATGCGTGGATGAATTGGGTATATACTAAAGTTACCTGTGCTTCTTTCTTGTCTCTCTCCCTCCTGTGTTTTTCCCCCCTTCTATTTTCCCTTGTGCAGGGAGGAGTTTTGGAACTGGGTGTTCCTGGTTTGGTCTGCCCTTAACAAGTCACACCCGTTGCACCCCTGCAGCCTTCCTTCTATTATCAGTAGTCTATTATCAGCTCTTACATTGCCTCAGTGCCATATTGTCAGTTTTTCATGGTTCCCATTTTTGAGTTATCAAGTAGCCTGCCAACTCTATTTTTCTACCATATGCCCTCTAGATATTAGATTCATTACATGAAATCCTTAGAATACCACTTTTTGCCTTTCTTCTACTGATCTGGAAGATTTGGTTTATAACTGAACAAATTGGCTTTCATGAATCAAACAGATTCTGGCATTTAAACCAGCTGTGTCGTGTCAAGGAGCCCTGATTGATCAGTATGCTCAAAGCATATGCTCCTTATATATCTTATATACATTCTCACAATAAGTTGGGGATATTGTGAAAAACTAAATGGATGTCGAAAAAATAGTGTTTGTTTCACTTGATAGACTTTCAGCAAAGAGAGGTGATTGTATTGGGGTGATAAACAGCCTTCATTTTGTGTTTTTTACATAATAATCTCACTGTATGCAGTGTGGCTGACTTATTGGGACCCAGACAGACCAAGAATTAAAAAAAAATAATAATGTGGCATCAGTTTCAACATTCTGTGATTATAAAAGGCCGAATTTGCCAGTGAGTCATTCCAAGTTCATCATTCAAACCCACATGAACAGAAGACGCCGCCTAACGGATGAGCAGCACCACCTGGCTACAGAGCGCCTTTGGATTGTGTAGTCAGATGTTGCTGGTGAACTTGGTGAGTCTCAAAGTGTCATCAGGCAGACTTGCATCAAGACACAGAACTACTGTCAGACTTTGTGACAGACCAGAAGTGGAGCCATGCCTGAAAGACCACAACAATGACCATTATAAGGACCTCTGCATTCAAACATGGCTTGGCAAACGCCACACAGCTGCAAGCCCGTTTACCAGATGCGAGGGTACTAGGGCTCCAGACAAACCATTCACAACCCAGTCCTGCTTTGACTGGAATGACAGACAACTGTTGCAGGTGACTCCACTGATGGTAAAACACCATAGTAAGACACCGTAGTAAGACACCGCCGTTAACGTTTACAGTGGACACAAGACCATGTGACCTGAACAATGCAGCAATGGCTTATCGTGCTGTTTAATGTTGAGTGTCAGGTCACCTTGCACAGAAATAATGGTCGTTAGTGTCAACGAGGTGAGCGAAATGCAATGGCCAACATGGTCCCCAAGGTTGGCTTTAGTGGAGGAGGAGTAACAACCTGGGCAGGCATCACCAGTCAGCACAAAACCGATTAGGGTATTGTAGTTGGTTCCCAGAAGTCCATTCGTCACCTTATGTCATGTAGCTGTCATGCGCAGAAAGTACACCAAAGAGGAAAATCGTGTTACATTGTACGTCCCCTCTTCCAAATGATATGTCCCGTTTCAACAAAAAACAACAAAGATGAATGAAAATAGTCTGATACATTAGCACAAGAACATTGAAAATGCAGAAAACTGGGTCTCTTCAGGCAGAACCTTCACACAAACTTGGACGAGATCTCGTCTTTCGTGGAGGAAAAACGGAAGTGGACAGGGATATCGATGGCTTCATCAACGGGCACAGCAGATATCCTGCAAACCACCCATCAATGAGAAAAACATTAATAAATCGTAATTCAAACAAAGGAGCTTTCAAACATTTGCAACATTAAAAACATTCAGCTTACCTGTTTAAATCCAAGACGCTTTGACAGTTTAGTAGGTAGTAACCCACTGATGGAGATGAAAGAACTGTAAAGTTTCCATCTGATTTTGTGTTTAACAGTGAATAAACAGAAAACTGACATTTAATACTGATTTATGAATTTAATTATTTTAGATTTGTATATGTATTTGTTGATTGATTTTATTAATAATTTTGTACAGAAAACAGTTAATGATAGTACAGTATAGTAAACTACAGTACAGTACATGCTCCATAGAAATGTACAACCAAAGATTGATTTCAAGCATAAATTGGACAGTACACAAAAACGAATTATTATCAAACTCATTACTGAGACAATGAAATGCATTGATTGGGAGAAAAGAAAGAAAAACAAACAAACAAACAATGAAAAACAACAAACAAAACAACGTACTGCAGTCATATTTGTAGCATTCAGTAAACATAGTGATTAACAACTAACGTCTATCAAAGCTTGATTAAATGCTTGAAAAAAAGTGGGAAGAAGTGAATTTATATAATCCCACCCCTACAACAGAATTGATAGAATTAGGAATTCCACTCATTTAAAGTGAATCATTCATTCAGTTCTTACCAATCTGTGTGATGTGACAGCCCCTGCAGATGTGGCTGAACTTGTGGATGCTATTGGTGGAGATACGGTGTTAACCTGTGGTGGGTGATAATATCAAAACAGTGATATGATTGTTTAATTATGTTTTTAAATTCTGTTATAAAAAAAAAAAAAGAACAATTACTGTTAAGATGAAAAAGAAAAAAACAGTTTAAACAGTTTAAATAAATGTCATCACAGAACAAACTCGTTTTCTACTCAATGGAAGAAAACAAATTATGTTTTTCAAGTATTGATAAAATTGACAAATAGGTATTAATCAATCTAAGCTTAATAGATGGATAATCAATCTATGAAAGTAGGGATCGGTCAAATGCATAAAGCCAAAGCTAATGCTAAAACTCGGTCGTAAACATATACTGCGACTAAATGAACAGCTTGACTCACAGGCATGAATTTTAGAAGATTTAGAATTTTTTGAAGATATTTTTAAAGCACTTTTAAAGGGCTGAAGCACTGTTTTGTCTTGTTTTTGTTTGTCTCAAATGTTCTGGAATAAAGTGTAATGCTAAAGCGCGAGCTCCACCTAGTGGCCAAACCGAGAGAGGAGAGGAATTTTAGTGATCTGCACATTTTTGTTGGAGCTTCTCCATTTGAGAAATATGTATCATGGTGTTAGCACTCTCATTGGTTTATTATTTCACTAATAAAGTTAACAGTAAGTGAACTGTATCAGATTATTATGAAAATCTTCAAAAAATGTATAGATTTCCTGTATTTATGTTTTTTTCAATAAATATGTCAAAATGTGTAAATCTTGTAAATCAAAATGGTAATTAAATAATAAAAATTAAATAAAATTAAATCCAGGCTCTAGTGAATCAAGTCATATTGATTCTGGAAATTTATGGTGAAACCCAGCCCCAATTGGCTTACCAGTCTCTGTGAAGTGGCCAAGATTGAGGATGGTCATGGTGTGTTAGCCTGTAGAGTAGACAAATGGAGAAGAGAAAGTTTATTGTGGAACTTAGTAATTTCTGGCAGTTAGCTTGATCCTGAATGATTTGCAATGAGATCGAAGACGACGAAAAATACCCCGCTACCACCACCACACCAAAATATTAAAAAAAAGAAAAGAAAACTAAAAAAGGACAGAATTACAGTGTGCCACGAAACTACCACAGACATGCATACCAGTAACAGGCTTACTCAGAAATATGTTCTATCATTTATCATTTATTAACACTGTCATGTTAGAAAATGCCTTAAGAACGTTGGCATTTTGTTAGCCAAAACCAAATACTAGCTTGAAAAGACTGGCTGTTTAGCTATTTAAAAATTTGCTTGCAAAAAATAGTATTGTAGAACTTTTTTATTTTATTTTTTCTACTTACCAGTTTTGCAGCAGCAGGCCATCTATGACATCTATGACATCATTTGTGACATGATGATGATGTCACCTATAACATCCTTTCTGACAAAATGATGTCATCCATGACATCATTTGTCATATTGATGATTTCATAGATGACATCATTTGTTATAATGATGATGTCATCTATGACATCATTTGTGATATTAATGATGTTCTATGACATAATTTATGACATGGTGATGTCATCTATAACATCACTTGTGACATGATGATCTCATCTATGACATAATTTATGATATTGATGATGTCATCTATGACATAATTTGTGATATTGATGATGTCATCTATCACATCATTTATGATATTGATGATGTCATAGATGACATCATTTGTGATATTGATGATGTCATCTATGACATCATTTGTGATATTGATGATGTCATCTATGACATGCTAATATGGAGAGGCTGATGCATGATTTTATAATCTGTAGAGTTGATTATTGTAACGCCCTTCTAGCAGGTCTTCCAAAAAATAGCATTAGGAACCTTCAGCTTCTCCAAAATTCTGCTGCAAGAGTTCTCACCAAGACCAGAAGGCGAGCTCACATCACTCCGATTTTAAAATCCCTGCATTGGCTCCCCATCTGCTTCAGGATTGATTTTAAGATACTTTTATTGGTTTTTAAATGTCTTAACGGTCTTGCGCCTTCTTATTTATCTGATCTTTTAGTTAAATATGAACCCTCGCGGACCCTGAGATCATCGGGCAGTGGTCTATTGATCATTCCAACTGTGAAAACCAAAAATTATGGAGAGGCATCTTTTCAATACTATGGCCCCCGTCTATGGAACAGTCTGCCGGAGGACCTGAGGACCGCAGAGAACATAGAGGTTTTTAAGAAAAGGCTCAAGACCTATCTTTTTAATTAGCTTTTAGTTAGGTTTTATAATGTTAATTTATCTTGTTTTTATTATTTTTATCATGTTTTATGATTTTACACTGGATTATTTATAGCTTATTTGAATATGTTTTATTCTTATGTTTTATTGCTTGTTGCTTTTATCAAATGCTCCATTTTAAATTTAGATTTATATTTTATCATTTTTAAATCGAGTGCCTCCTCGGCTGAGTCCTCTCCCTCTGGGTCAGCTACAGTTCAGCTGCTGCGGCTCTAGGTGGGGACCGGCCTCGCCACCTTGTTGTGGTGGGGCTGGGTCCTCGCCTGTGATGCTGCATTAGACTGGCTATGTGGTTGTCCTCGGAGGAAGAGGACCCAACTATAATTGGTTGAACTACCAACTTTCTCCGTGCTCAGCCTGTTTCCCAATCAGTAAAGGGGGTGGGAGTTGTGAAAGGGGTTAGGTAGATTGCATGTGTGTGTTGAGGGTGGGGATGGGGGAGGGGGGGTCCTACATTTTTATGGTTGTGCTTGTTTTTTAATCAGTTTTATTTTAATGTAAAGCACTTTGTGTTATGCTTCATAGGAAAAGTGCTATACAAATAAAGTTTGATTTGATTTGATCAATTGTTATATTGATGATGGTATTTATGACATCATTTGTGACATTGATGATGTCATCTATGACATAATTTGTTATATTGATGACGTCATCTATGATATAATTTGTTATATTGATGTTGTCATCTATGACCTCATTTGTGACATGATGATGTCATCTATAACATAATTTCTGATATATTGATGATGTCATCTATGACATAATTTGAGGCCTTGATGATGTCATCTATGACATTTGTGATATTGATGATGTCATCTATGACATAATTTGTGACATGATGATGTCATCTATGACATTATTTTTGATATTGATGATGTCACCTATGACATCATTTGTGATATTGATGATGTCATAGATGACATCATTTGTGATATTGATGATGTCATCTATGACATCATTTGTTATATTGATGATGTCATAGATGACATCATTTGTTATATTGATGATGTCATAGATGACATCATTTGTTATATTGATTATGTCATAGATTACATCATTTGTTATATTGATGATATATTTGTTTCCAATGCAGCTTGAAGAGGTTCCTCCCATCCAACTCCACGTTTACACATTTCCCGAAGGACTTGTTTTCCGGTCAGTATGAATGGTCAGCATGAATGAAGAAAGAAATCCTAATGGATCATACACACTTGCAACAGATGCCAGGATTCTGTGTGTTTTGTTTTTCTCTGAGATTGACACTGAATGAAAATGTGTCAGTTTACACATTCCATTTGACTCCAAGAACACTTTGCATTGGAAGTTCAGAGTAGTTCAGGTTTACATCTTTGCTATTAAAGGCATGCTCAGACACTGATAAGGCATCCCAGACTTCTTTCTTGTTGCACATGAACTTGTGTAAGCACGATTTTCCCTTTTTGCATATTTCTTGTGCTTGACTGATTAGCTGTTTTGCCTTTTGGATTGACTAAAGACTGATTAGACCATCACCCACCTAGACATTTTTGTGAATAAAGTTGGCTGCCTCAAGGTAATCCTCTTCATGTTCTCTAGCAAGAAATTTCAAGCCATAGTTTGCACATCCTGTGAAGATGTTGCTCCAAAAATATGAACTCGCATGCGATAGCCTTTAGGTTCTCTAACCATATTCCCATCCTGCCACCACATAAACCTCAGGAAATTCCTGTCTTCGGGGCAAACATGAAAACGATGGAACATCTTTTCTACATCACACGTGATTGCAACTTGGTGTTGGCGGAACCTACAAAGAACAATGAGAGTATTATTTAGGCCTGGGCCAGTGAGGCGATGTACATTTAAAGAGGTGCCCTCACTTTTAGCAGCACAGTCAAACACAACTCTGATTTTCTCTGGTTTTCTTGGATGGTATACTCCGTGATGAGGTACAGTATGTACCATGTGTTGCCATTGGTGGATGTGCTGTCTGCTTCTTCTGCATCACCGTCTTCAAAGACACTGGTCATAAATCTCACATAGTCTTCTTTGTATTTTGGATTTCTTTGCATCTTTCCTTCCAGATGTTTCAAGCGTAGTGTTGCAAGCTGTTTATTATTTGAAAGTTGCAGGCGCTCTCTGAAAGGTAAAGGCATTTCCAAATGACATTCAATGTTGTAGTGAATGTTTTCCTTCAGGAGCTGCAGAAACTGGAAATCTTCCTGAGATATGTATTCTTCTTTGAGATTTGTGTCCTTAAAATCTGGTTCCAACACATTAACGACAGAAGAAGGTGTGGTGGATGGCAGCTTTTTCTCCTGAATATGATGGCATGCTCCAGTTGCATCCATAGCACTTGCCCAAGGCTTCATAGATTCCATTATGCTCCATCCTAAATCAGTTTTCACTGCATAGGGGTCATAGTCATTGCCTGGGATTACCTTTCTTGGTTTCAAAGCTCTTGCACAATCATAGCCAATCAGAAGTACTGCAGGACAATCCAACAGATTGGTTATTTTCTTCACTATACTGTGCAAGTGAGGCCATGCTTCTGCCGTTTTACAAGTGGGTATGCTGTTTTGTTCAAGTGGAATGTATTCACTGTACTCTTGAGAGTACTACCCTTTTACTTTAAGCCCATTTTCCCTGAAACTTGGTGTGATTGAAGCTTTCGCTGTCATTGTTTTAAGTTTTAGCTTGACAGGTTCAGTGTCTGCTTTAAATGTGTCCAAAATGTCATGTTCAATGAATGCATTGCTGCTCTGTGTGTCCATCAAAACGTAAACTAAGATCTCCTGTTCATTACTTTTCCTGCATGACAGCCAGACAGGAACAATCATTGTGATCACTGTGGTCCACTCTCACATTGTTTGACAATGCTAAGGCATCTTCCTTTCCTAACTTTGTTTCACACTTTTCCACTTGAGAACAATCGTCATGAAGTGGAGTAGAATGGCTCTTCCTGCAAATGTTGCAGTTAGCTTTCTGACGACAGTTCTTGGAAATGTGTCAAACTCTGAGGCAGCCAAAACATTAGAGAGAATTAAAATAAACCTTTCATCAAACTCATTTTGACAGGTGCCCTTTGACCCCATAACAATAAATCATAATTTTTGACAGACACATTATGCATAATTGAATTGATATTAAAATGATATATTCATTAATGACTTTGTATGTATAATGTAAAATAAAAGTATGCAATGTTTATGAACGTAAAAATGTTTATTTGCAGCAGAATAGCAGGCTAACACCCTGCTAAAAATGATGGCATCACAGCTGACTGGCGTAAGATGGTGGCGTCAAGCTGATTGAATGAAGATGATGGCATCACAGCTGATGGGCTGAAGATGATGGCATCACAGCTACTTGGCTGTAGATGATGGCATCAAGCTGATTGGCTGAACATGATGGAGGTGGTCGTAAAATTTGTCTGTCACCTCCCATTTTAATGCCAGAAACTCAAGTTTATGTGGATCTTGACTCTGCCGGGCTCAACCCTCGACTTGCATAGGCTATGACTCTCTCGGCTCCATCCTGCGCCAGCACAGCACCAAGTCCTTCCCCTTATGCATCTGTTTGGAGAATGAACAGCCAGCTGTAGTCAGGGTAACCATGCACAGGTGCAGTGACAAGCTATTGCTTCAAAGACTCAAATGCTTCGGCACATCCACATGTCCACACAAATGATTGACCAGAACTTGTGCACTGCATTTTCCGTCTTTTCTTTTCCTGGGATCACCCGAGGTGAGGCGATACAATGGAGCTGCCAGTGTAGAGTAGTTCTGCACATACCGCCTGTAATTTCCTGCAAATCGCAAAAACGTCAGCACTTCTTGTCTAGTGGTTGGCTGAGGCCAGTCCTTCAGCCTACTGATCTTGTCTGGATCTGTCCTGATTCCTTCAGCAGACACCAAATGACCAAGATGTTGTACCTCTTTCCTCACCAGCAGGCACTTGGGGGGGCTTTAGCTTCAGCCCATGCTCCCGGAGTCGTTCAAATGCCAACTCTCGAAGTGCTCAGCAAATGTTTTTGAGAAAATTATGAGGTCATCAAGATAAATCAGATGAGTGAAATTCATGTCCCCAAAGCAGCAAGTCATGAGCCTCTGAAACGTGGATGGTGCATTCTGTATCCCAAAAGGCATCCTGTTGGCTTCAAACATCCCCATACGAGTGCTGAATGCCTGTGCCCATCATGCTCCGCCACCTCCACCTGCCAGTAACATGATATCAGATAAACTGTGGACAAATACTTTACCTGGCCCAGCGACTCCAGAACCTCCTCAATCCTTGGCAGAGGAAATGCATCTCTTGTACTGTACGAAGCAAAACCTCGGCTCTAAGGTGAAAAAATCTAAGGAAGAGGAGAAAAAATGTCCCAAAATAGAGGTTTGTCTGTTTTATTTACATTCAGGCATTTTGGTAAAAAAAAAAACTACTCTCATATTGGGTAAAAGACAAAATAACTGGCGATCAAGTTTTTTATTTCTATCTGAAAACTTTTAACAACCGAAATTTATCAACCTTTAACACAGGAGATGCCTCTTTTAACATCTACCATTCATTTTACATCTCTCACAGTGCTGAAGTGGATAGTGCATCTACCTCTTAATGCAGAAGCTTGGCGGTTTGAGCCTGCTTGGGTGTTTTTTTTTGTTTTGTTTTGTTTTTTTTTTGTTTTTTTTTTATACAATGATCACAACCGGTTATGAAGTTTCGACCGTTAAAATAAAGAAATTCTTATTGCAACATGGGGCAAAAATAAGTTTTCGCCTAGGTCTTAATGCAGCCTAGGGCCAGGCCTGCCACATCTCTAAAATCACCATCTCTCATCTCTAATAAACGCCGAGTTCATGTGTTCAGCTGCTGTCTGTGTCATCCTTGCCAAAACTGCTGCACTCAGGTTGGGCGAAGGCAGGGGACACCCCTGGACTGGTCGCCAGTCTGTCACAGGCGCCACAATCACACACTCATGCACACTCACATCCACACCTAGAGACAATTTAGAGTGACCAATTAACCTATGAAGCATGTTTTTGGAGGGTGGGAGGAAGCCGGAGTTCCTGGAGAAAACCCACGCATGCACGGGGAGAACATGCAAACTCCACACAGAAAGGAACCCCATTGGTGACACTGTTTCAAGTCCCCCAGCCAGGACTTGAACCGGGAGGCAAGAGTGAGGCAAGAGCACTAACCACTGCGCCACCGTGCAGCCCCAATAGCTACTTGCTAAACTAAACTACAGACCCCGGACATCCTCGCCCTTAGACCAGGGGTCGGGAACCTTTTTAACTGAGAGAGCCAAAAAAAAAAACATATATTTTAAAATCTAAACCCATGAGAGTCTTGTTCTTTTTGATAACTCTCAGTATTTGTTTTTAACAGTGTTATAACAACATTTTAACAATAACTTACTAAAAAAAGTAGCTACTTTCAATGCAATTTGTGGTGCTGCATGTTCTGATGCTTTTGTGATCCATTTGGTATGTGGTGTGGCTCAGCTTCATGCAGTTGTTTAGGAAGTGTTTATTAAAGTGTCGCTTTATATGTGACCATTTCATCGATGACATTTTATCGCTGCATATTAGACAAACTGCAGAACGGGTCCTCTCCACAAAAGCCAATTCTTCTTTCCATTCTTGCTGAAATGAACAGTACTCCTCATCTTCTTTTTCTCTTTGCAATATTTTTGCTTAAAGTTTTAGTGCCGCATAAGTGAGCTGATTAAAAACAAGGTTAATTTACGTGATGACTTCACAAGGACTTGTGCAGGCTGTTGCATTTAATCCAATAAAGTTACAGTTTTAGGGTATCAGACTGCCCCACACACCTGAGCGTACAGAAAGGATTGTGCGTTTTTTTTTTTTTGTTTGTTTATTTTGATGGCTTATTGTCTGTATTTGCTTAACTTAAGCTCCAGCAAAATTATGCTTTAATTATTATGTTAAGAAATGCCAGGTGATTTCCTGAGAGCCAGATGCAGTCATCAAAAGAGCCACATCTGGCCCCCAAGCCATAGGTTCCCTACGCCTGCCCTTAGACCCTCATTCGCAGTTTACATATCATAACAGGGATGTACACGTCGAGCTTGTCTTTATTGTGGAAAATGTTGGTACAGTGGTTCCTCAGTATTTGTAACGAGATAAGATCTGTGTTTTTAATTACACAAAAAAAGATGATGCAAAGTATAGGTCCCTAAGTTTGTTTCTCCCTTGTATTCAGTATTGGGTTAGTAGCCCCCTCCTTGATCTGTTCTTCTTCGGTGGTTTTCCCTTTATATGTTTGGCGCTTGCTTTCCCTCTCCTCTTTCTGTTTTGTTCTCCGATGGGAGAGGTGGGTGTTCTGCAATGTTAGCAATATAAATATTCCTTTGATCTCAGTTGTGCCGAATATACTGTTGTTATTTGAGTTCTGCTACAGAAAAATATGAAAACTATAACAATAGTGACATTTTATTTTGAGGTGAAAATTAGCTGATCTTCTACCTGTCGCCTTCATGCAGTAGCTAAGACGGGCAGCTAACATGGATTCTGTTTCTTTGCTTTTTGACAATTGTCCGTATTGTCGGTCCCGCTGGAGAGATCTGCAATAAATGGAGATGGTATCCAAGGGTGCTGCTGTGTCTCAACGGTCTTTGTTCCCTTAAGCACAACGCAGAAGTGATCCAGTTACATATTTGCTGGAGATAAAGTGCAGAAGAACATAAAAAAGAGAAACTGCTTCCAAGGGAACACTTGAGGATTTACAGACAGACCTTTATTTTGAAATTAATATTAAAGTCCATTTTGTTTTTCAAAGACATTTAATTCACAGTTTTGTATTTAAAAGTTCGACGCATCAACCTTTCCTCTTCAGCAGGGGGCGAAAGTGAGGCATGAAAAAATACATTTTCTTCGCCATCGAGGAAGAGAGTCATCTTCCTCATCGTCAAGATCCTCAGCATCAGCACCAACCCGCTCTTCTCCGAACCTCTGCGGCCCGTCTTCCTGCCACCCCCCGGCCCGCCATGGACAACTCCGGCAAAGAGAAGGAGGCCATGCAGCTGATGGCTGAAGCGGACAAGAAGGTCAAGGCGTCCGTATCCTTCCTGGGGGGGATGTTCGGGTAAGCGATGCGCTGTCGGTCTGTTTACCGTTTCAGGTCGGGGGGAGATTTTTGCACCCCCTCCCAAAAATAAATACATTCATTGAATTGAACGTTTAACGGGGCCTACCAGCGCCTTTCCTGTATTGTGTCTTGCGGTGACGTTTCAGCTGCCGCTTCACGCCGCAGAAACGCGGACGGCTCTTTTCGGGCACGCGCGCGCGTTCTGACGCTGGTGAGGCTGCATGAACGTTCAGCTTCTGCGGAGGAGGATCCCGTGCGTGTGCGCGAGCGTTCGCTAAAGCGCGGGGGAGGGGCGGATGTTTACGGTGAAAACGGGAGCAGAGGATTTTTCCGTGACTGACGAGCGCATTGACGGAACCCAGCGAGTTGGGAGTGCGCGCCTCTTTAAGACGGGACCGTTCCGCGCGTAACCGCTAGAGGGCGAGTTACGCATCAGTTTCATTCCAGTCAATGGAAAACGGCCCAGTCAGAGCGGACCTAACCTTCAGCCTAGACCTGAAACTTCTGCTCTGATCTGTGGTTACGTTCACTGTCAGTGACAGACAGTACTGCAATCCCGTTACAGTTACAGGCACTTTTAGTTACTTGTAGGCCGCATGCCAAAATAAGGAAATTAAATGATACAAACAGATTTGCTGCAGTGATGAGCTTGTTGCTGTCCAGTCAATAGAGTTCAAATACAAGCAAAGAAAACCAGTTCAATGTGATGGATGTAAAGAAATGATCGGACATAAGAATAGAAATAGAAAGCTTCATTATCATCATTCAGCAGGATGGTGAGATTAAAGAATTAAAATCTCTGTGAATTTTATATTGGACCGGTCTGTATGTGTGAGGCTGAAAATGAGATTTGAAGGTAGCATTCTTCCTAATTTAGATTCAGATAATAGTAATAATGCATTTTTTATAGGAGCTTTTGTGATGGTTGGTTGTTCAGTCTTTGTTCTAAGAATGTCTCTTCATACACTAGTTGTCTGTCTGACATGATGGAGCTTCAGATTTGGGTCACATGTGTGTTTACTGCATGCTTACTTAAAAGGCCTATAGCATGGAAAACCAACTTTTTGAGCTTTTAGGTGTATTATACTGTTCATTCCTCACTATAAAGAACCCAAAGCAGTGTTTTGATCCATTCACACATTCTTGAGTAATACCCACAAAAATGAGCGGGTCCTCACTGTGTGACGTAGACCAGTGAGAACACCCCCTCTACCAGGAAGAGTCTGCGCTACAAGCCCCGCCCCCAGGCTAACACAAACACACACCCACTTTCCCCGCAGAGCTGGAGGTGATCAGCAAAACAACTCATCGAGGAAGTGGTTCCTCTTGATCTGCAGAGAAAACTACGGCTAGTTTTGTTTGCAATGCAAAGTCTTTAAAGTGGAGAAAAGGTTTTTTAGGCTGCGAGAGATTCCTGTGTTTGTTCAGCCTTCCTAAAGAAGAGCCCGCTCATCAGAAATGGTTGGAGTTCATCTTCAGGAGCGTTCGACAGACCGGCCAGCAACTTTTAGTCTGTGACCGCCACTTCACATATGATGTTTTGTTAACCTTGGCCTGGACCAAAGAGGACTGTCCAGAGGACTGATCCATAGAGCTGGCGCCATTCCTACAATCAATGATGACGATGCCAGACCCGTAAGGGAATCATACAACGAGCTGAAATGACGCAGTATAAGCATGTAATGCACCAGCTAATGCTACATTTCCACACGTATAGAAATTCTGGATCAGACTGTAGGGTTCCACAACATGAACATCCATCTTTAAAAGAGTTCAGTCTTGTCTGTTTTCATGAGTGGACACACGCAGACACGCTGCCGAGGCCGGCTCTAGGATGACGTCAAGATTTGGGCGTCACCTACAAGGAGCGAAAGGCGGAGCCTCAGAGATCCAGTCGTTTTACTTCCAGGTGTGAAAAGAGTCCACAAAAAGAACTTCTATTTCATGAATGATTTGTTCTTCAGTGTGCCAAAGCTAATCTATGATCACATTCATGGATATGGTTTACTAGAAAAGGCTAAAGAAACACATGGGAAAGTTCATGGTCTGGAAATTCATTCCAGGGTCTTTGATCAGAGATTCTGCAGATCCATCGAACATTGTTCAGGATCAGGTGAAAACACAGGAGTTCAAGACTGATAGAATGTAGTCTAGGTCCAATGGCTGGAAAATAATTTAGAATCTTGACACCTCCGGTGCTGTGCTTCAGAGCTGGTCTGTTCACAATTCCTTTAGTTTCCTGTTCGGTGCACATTTGTGAGCTCACTTCTTTCTGGTTTCTCTTAAATGAAGAGTTTTCTGTAAAATTTTATAATAAGATTCCTTAACAAGATTTATTATATTAAGAAAAGTATAAAAGTGTTTATAGGTTGTTAGTAAGACATTTATCAGCACAAAAGGCTGAATAAGGTTTATGAACATACTTAATAAGATTCATTAACATTTAAAGTGAGACCGTTGTCTACAGAGGTCATATTAATAATCTGCTTACAAGCTTAATAAATGTATTAACTATCTTTGTCAACATTTTATTGAGTGTTTTGCAGCACTGTTTTCCTGCTTGTCATCAGCTTCTCTGAGGTTTGCTGGGTCTGAACCTGACTTGATTTGAGCCTCTGCAGGCTCATCTACTTATTCACACCCATAGCTTTGAGGTGACTCAACAGAAGCGTGTTTCCATGGGATCAGTTAGAAACCGTTTGTTAATATAAGAGGAACTTTTCATGTTTGTCGTCTCGTCTTGTTTCTTTTGAAGAGGGAACCATAAGGTGGAGGATGCCTGCGAGATGTACGCCAGAGCGGCCAACATGTTCAAGATGGCCAAAAACTGGAGCGGTGGGTGACTAAACACACGTGCATGGCTGTGATTTGACAGCTGAGCAACAGGATTTTAAAACACTCTACAGAGTGACAGCAGTCTGCAGGGAGAAGCTCCTTAAGCAGCTGGGCCCATAAAAGCCAAGATCAGCAGTTTGATGTGTTGGGAAGCTTCAGGAGATTTTTTAACATCCACTCTGTGTGTGTGTGTTTGTGTGTGTGTGTGTGTGTGTGTGTGTGTGTGTGTGTGTGCGCGTGTGTGTGTGTGTGCGTGCGAGCAGCTGCAGGAAACGCATTCTGTCAGGCCGCTCGACTCCACATGCAGCTCCAGAACAAGCTGGACTCGGCCACAAGCTTTGTTGATGCTGGAAACGCCTACAAGAAGGCTGACCCGCAGGGTGAGAGCGCAGAGAACATCAGAGCTCACGAGTCAGCGGCCGGCTAAAGTCAGGACATCAACACACAGTGACTCAGTCCAGAAGGGTGTCACTCGAAACCAGGAAAAGCGATTTAGCAGGAATTTTCTTGATGTCTTGGCTGGATTTTTACAAGGCTGTGTTCTGTGTTCTTGCATAAATCCTTCAAATGTCATTCAAGATAAATGTAGCCCATACTGCTGCTCCATCATAGATTAATTCATCTGGATTAAATTACAACAGCAATTATTTCCTTACATCAATCAGGCTACAGCAGAAACAACAGGAAGTATGTTCTCAACTGCTGAGCTGCAAACCTGAAGCTCCGCCTTTTACCATAGTCAAAACTATGTTTTTAAGTTCATTGCACTTGGATGTACTTAGCTCCTCCTGCTTTCTCTGGTGTGGCAAACGTGACCACAGTACGTGCAGGATGAACTAATCAGGCTAGTTTAAGTCTGGATTTGAACTCTTCCTGGTTAGCTGTGCTGCAAATGAAGCTTAAATACGACTTAATAGTGAATGTGGAAATAAAACATTATAGAAGTGAGACTGCAGGAAGCTGCCATGTGTCCTCTCCATCCATCCATCCATCCATCCATCCATCCATCCATCCATCCAGAAAATAACAGCTGTGTTTTTCCTACAAGTCTGACGTTTGATCCTGTTTCACTCTCCTTTCTTTACCTTTTTCCTCTCAACTTCAGATTATTTATCTGTAATGAGCTCCTTTAAATCAGAGCACAATTTTAAGCAGAGGAAAGGGGTTTAACGGTCACCCCTCCAAATCTAGGCCACCATACACTATTTTTGTAAAGATCATGTCATGAGAATCCCATATCTTCTGTTCTGTATAAATAAATTGTTTTTAAAACAGCACATGGTCTGTTGTAAGGGCAGAGGTGCTGTCAGGTCTGCTCTCATTCTCTGATTTAGATCAAGCCTGAAAGATTTCAGAAACACAATGCAGACGTCAGAGGGGGAATATTATTAATCAGAACATATCAACAACACAACTATAAATATGCTAACTTTTATTCTCCATTGTTTTTTTTCTAGAAATGCCGAACTTTTACTAATTATCTTGCCCCGACTGCAGTCTCACAGCCCCCCCTCTCACTGTTAGAAAAATGATGGGGCTTAGAGAGAGGAATGGGAGCATTTTCTTTCTTGACCTTTTCCCTTTTCTCTTTGCAGAGGCCATTAACTGTCTAAACCAGGCCATTGACATCTACACTGACATGGTAAGCCCCCCAGCTCTGAATCCCTCTCCTGCAAAAATGTCCTGTTTAAAAGTTTGACTGAATGTGTCTGCCCTGATTTCAGGGTCGCTTCACTATTGCAGCCAAACATCACATCACCATTGCAGAGATCTATGAGTCTGAGCTGGTGGACATTGAAAAGGTAAAACCCAGACCACTGTCATTCAGGAAACACTGGGAGATGTTCTGGTTTCATTCTTATGTGTGTTTGTGTCTGTGCTTATGTGTGTGCACCTGTATGTGTGTGTGCACACGTGTGTATGAATGTGTGTTTGTGCATTTCAGGCTATCGCTCATTACGAGCAGGCAGCAGATTACTACAAAGGAGAAGAATCCAACAGGTTTGTATACATTTTTTGTTTCTTAAATAAAAAAGGCAACAATTAATAAATCAAAATAAAAAAAAACAATGCAATAAAAAATAGATATTTTGTCAGACAACATTATTCTCAGGTGTAGCTTTTGGAGCACTAACATGAGGTCTTCTTGTTGGCGTGTTCTCAACACCTTTAATGTTGGTGTTAATGTGAAGCTCTTCAGAAACAGGAAGTTGCTAGTGACTCAAAGCATCAGCAGGTTCCGTATACCAAGCCCCACCTTTGTTCCCAAAAGAAAGTCATTTCTATTCAAATACATTTTGGTGAGTTTTTGTGCATGTTCGAAGGATCAGATTTGAGTCGAAAGTGGAAGAAAGATAATCATAATAATATTGATGATGATCACTCTTGCAAAAACAATACAGGGCTTTTTTTCAAGCCACAAGTGGTGTGTGGTTTTGTGTGTGTATTTTGGTCCTTCACTCATTTTGTGTGAAGTGGGTCTTTTCCCCTTTGCTTTCAATACGTTTTGGACATTTTTGAGAGATTGTCCTTTGATGTGATTACATTATGGTCCTTCACACACTTCGTTAGTGCTCAGGCCATAATTAGTTCATCCAGTATTTTGATTTCCAACTCAGAACATGAGTTTTAAACCTGGAGAAGCCTGTTCTTCAGTCTTTCAGGGAGTCACATTTGTACGACAGACATGAACGTTCATGTGCTGCTTCTGTTTCAGCTCAGCCAACAAATGTCTCCTGAAGGTGGGGCACTACAGCGCTCAGCTGGAGCAGTACCAGAAAGCCATCGAGATTTATGAACAGGTACCAGCTAATTCACCTTAACAACCTCTGTGTTAAAATACGTTTGTTTACAGGTCCTGCAGTTGCTGTTGTGAAAGAAACGTGTTGTCTTATTATTCAAGACAGTTTAAAAAATAAACATCTTAGATCCACCAGGGGATCTATGATGTCTGTCAAAGCATCTGAAGAACCAAAGTGTCTGCTGTGTTTGACTCACACACACATTCCTACAACTTTAGAACTCTAGAGAATGTCAGAGAGATCCATAATCTTCATGTGGAGAAAATTCTTAACTTAGGGGAACCTTCACCGCACCAAGCGACCAAAGTTATTCCAAGCACAAAAAGATGACTCATCCACATGATCATGTAAGAAGCAGATTCAGGTTCAGGTCAGAACTCACTGATCCCACTGTCAAAAAAAGACTTTTGGACACATGTGGATTCATTGAAGAGTTGAAAGAGAAAGGCACTGTTGAAAAAACAAGAACCTCAAGAAATATCTGGATTATCCACAAACATTGGGACAAATGTTCTGATGGGACGGTAAAATAACATTCTGGTAGGAGTGCAAACTCAAATGTCTGCACTTAAATGAACACTGCCGGAGTCAGATTCTTCATTCTCTGTGAAGCTCTCATTGATGGACAGCTGGTGTGAATCTTTCAGGAAATGTAGAAATCATGAAGTTACTGCTCTTATTGCTCTAACGTAAAAATGACCTGCTTACTCCATGAAAAAGTCTGAAGAGTTTGCACTGCATGGAAAACCAGTTTATGCTGGTTTGTGCAGCTAAAACGATCAATGTTTTATTTTATTGATGAATGGGTGTGAAGAAATATGAAAGGTACAAGGTCAACGTCTGAGCATCGTATATTTGAATTTACAATGGATGAGAGAAGTACAACACCTCTGTTGTGTGTTTCAGGTTGCAATGAGCACCATGGACAACCCTCTGCTAAAGTACAACGCTAAAGAATATTTCTTCAAGGCCTCACTGTGTCACTTCATCGTGGACGAGCTCAACGCCAAGGTGACAAGTCAGCAGCAACATGCCTGTGCAGGCAGACATTCACTCAAGCTGCACCTGGGGATCAAAAGGCTTTTAGTTTGGTGAACATTGGATGTAGAAATCGCTTTTTTTTTTTTTATTTGAAGAGATAGAAATGTTTCAAAGTCCTCAGAACGAGAAAGACTGAAGATAGCAGGCATCTGTGTGTCTGAGCAGTCACACGACTTGGGGGTCTCACCTGTATCCTCTGAAGGCATCAGCTTTATTGTGTTGTGTTTTCCAGCTGGCCATTGAGAAGTACGAGGAGATGTTCCCAGCTTTCTCAGACTCCAGAGAGCTCAAACTTCTGAAGGTAACTGCAGATATCTTTGGACTGAAAATGGTGTTTCTCTCATGCATGAATAGAGTCAAATGTACTTTTCTGCTGCACAAACTCTACTGAGAAGAAAAGTCATTTTTAAGTTCTATTGCAACAGAAACTGCTGGAAGCTCATGAAGAGCAGAACAGCGAGGCGTTCACGGAGGCCGTCAAAGAGTTTGATTCCGTGTCTCGTCTGGACCAGTGGCTGACCACCATGCTGCTGCGCATCAAGAAGACTATCCAGGGAGACGCCGGCGACCTGAAGTAGATGAAGGTGGAAAAGGGGATGATAAAGAAGAGGGAGGATGGGCTTTGAATGTTTCTTCAGGTGGAACAAAGGGAATGGGGGTGCCTGAGGGAGGGCCTGAGGGAGTTTACAGTTGTACATATCAGTCTGCATGTGACCCCCATAAGCAAAGCATCAACTCACAGTTAGACGTGTCCCCGTCCAGCAGCTATCCTCGGCGAGGAGGCAGTGTGTGAGAGCACAGCAGAAAAGCTTCTTCTCCTGTCTGATGAGGAAAGCTTCTCTACCAGAAGAAACAGATACGTGTTAGGCTACAGAGAAGACAAAATGGAGATATTTATCGTCACTCAGAAGAATATTTGTTGTTTATCATTGTGCTCTGTGTTATGACTCATCTTAATATTTAAGGTATTAGCCTCTTCTTTGCTTCCTCCACTCATCTGATGTCTTCCTCCTCCGTCTTGTCCTGTTATTTCCCCCTATGCTCCATCAGTCAGTGAAAGTGCCCGTTTTGATTGGCTGAACTTTTGTGAACCTGGTTATGGTCGAGCGGTGCCGGTGCCTGGTTTGTGCATGTATGTCTGATGTCATGTTGATAAGTGTCACTGTTTTGTGAAGAACATATGAGCAACCTGGTGTCATTACTGTGAATTGAATCAAGATGTTCCTCAGATATCCAGTTGAAATAAAAAGATCATCACTCCTAAAACCTGCCTGTTTTTTCTGATATTTTATTCAGAAAAAGAAACTAGCTGTAATCATCTGATCCATCTATACATACAATCTACAATCTCATCCATCCACCCATCTTTTGATCTATTCACTGATTTATCACGAGTACTGGTACCAGTTTGGTCACTTGGTAGCATGCAGCAGATAAAAATGTACATATTTTCTGTAGGTTTCCAATAAACCTATCAGGGCGAGAGCATGTGGCTGACGCGTGTTCTCCACGTAAAAAAAAGGGGGAAAAAGGCGTGAAAGGAAAATGGGGGGAAAAGGGATGTCCACCACTCGTGGTCGTTTTGGGGTTTTATTTAACAAAAAAGAATAGTAAAAAAACAACAAACAAACAAAAGAAAAAAACAAGCGCGCTCCTCTATCTGTCACCTGCAGCTCCCCACTCCCACACACCAACTCCTCCCCTCTCTCTGATGTCGGCTGCGCTACTTTCTTAAAGATCCAGGACACCTTATCCACACACAACTAACGTCCTCAAAACATCCACAGGCATCATGCATCAGTCATGACAGAGAAAAGAAAACGCAGCAAAAAGAATCAATGAAATCAAACATTTTCCACTTGCATTACTAAAACTAAGGTCAGGTTTAAACACAGCCAATTAAAACAAACATACATCACGTGACCTTACATATGGCACTTACATTTTGCATTGTTTTCATTCTACTTTTAATCTGATAAAGGAGGACGTTTTATTTTGTCAAACTCTGATTGGGTCCACCAGGGACATGAATCCTCACCTGCCATGTATACAAAAACGTGTCCACTAATCTGCTCTATAGATGCAATTGATAATATTCTAATAATTTCAAACATTCAAAATCTCTGGATGTTGTGCATTTCCTGTTCAAGTACAGTGTAGACATTGAGGTGAGGCAGTGCCAAGCTCTGCTTCACGTGAGATTGTACAATCATTCAAACTGGGTTGAGTGCATGCCTTGAGCTCAATGTGTGCTGATAATGTAATCAATTATTCATGTCTTTTTTGTCTTTTTAAATTGGTAGTGTATTTCACGTTTATTTAGTTTTCAGATCTGAGAAAGTCATTTTGAAAAAACACAAGGTGAGGCAGGGAGTATCTCTGCTTTATTGTAGAGGGCACCTTATGTTTGTTCTTTAGATACGTTGCTGAAGATCAACAGGAGTTTGTTTTTTATGTTTTGCTCTGACTAACTGCAAAAATGGTGAATGTAGTGCTGCTAAAACATTGTTTAAAGTTGGAATTTTAAATCAAAATGTGAAGTAATAAATAATGGAAGATCAAAGCTGGACCAACACATCGTCATTGAGACTGAGACTGCTGAAACTGCTGGCCTGCAAAAGTCACAAAGATTTTTCTCCAGAAGGACTTCATTTACAAGGCAAGGTTAGAACCCTGTGCAGATTCTGTGTGGGTTTAGGTGATAGGATTCATTCTCTGTGGACTGTTTATAAAATCTGGACTGAGTGACCCCTTTTCCCTCGTGTTCCAAACAGGAAGTACCCGCTGTTTCCAAGACGCTAGAATCCCATTATAGACTTATGTTGAGAAGTAAACGAGATGCACCCAGCTGCAGGTAAAATGGCGGATGGATCTGTGATGGCGGATGGACATCTATTGAATCGGAAGCAGAAATAGCTCTTCGTGTTTTTTTTTGTTTTTTTTTTGTTTTAGGAAAGTCAACCGAGTCAACATCAGCTCCATAGACATTATATATGGATAGACGCCTCATTCCGGGCTCTGGAGCAAACCTGCGGCGCTGCCATATCGGAGAGGTCTACTTTAGCTAGGCTACATCCACAGCTAGCTGTAGTCAACGGAGAATTGCAGGCTTACCATTTGTTTGTGCAGCCTTCAGATGCTAAATCCTGCACTCTATTGAGAGAAGATCATGTGGAATTACCTTTCACAAGCAAGTTGTGTAACGGACTATAAAGTATTCTGTGTTTGTTATGGGTATTGCATTTGCTAATGCAATTATGGTAGTGGTGTAGGGAACCTGTGTTCAACAGTGTGAAAGTTATACTAAAGAGATCTTGTAAGTGAAAAAACAATGTCTCCGAGCTCCGATATTGCATTCAAGCTCAATACAACCAGACACCAAACCCTGCGAGGCCGGCTACAGCTGTAAGAATATTTTGGTTATTAGAGCATTTATAAGTTTGTACAATCGTAAACAATGTTATGTGGCTAACAAAGAATTGCTAAAAACTAAAACTGTTCCTCCCTTATAATAATTTTTTTTTCATTCATTCATTTTGCAAAACCGTTTTATCCCTTTCAGGGTCACGGGGTTGACAGAGCCTAACCCGGCTACTCATGGGTGAAGGCAGGGGACACCCCTGGACTGGTCGGCAGTCTGTCGCAAGGGCCACAATCACACACTCATACATACTCACATCCACACCTAGGGACAATTTAGAGTGACCAATTAACCTATGAAGCATGTTGTTGGACGGTGGGAGGAAGCCGGAGTACCTGGTTGTAGCCTGGTTTACAGGCTACAACCAGGTGATTGTGTAAACAATGCAGCAGAGGGTCGTTTTAGAACCAGAAGTGGAAAACAGCCTAGAAAGACGTGGCAGACGTACAACTCCACTCATTCAGTGTAAAATAAAAACATGTCTGCTGAAATTAGTTGATAATCAGAGGATAACAAAACCAAAACGGCTAAGCTAACTATGCTAATGGATAGCCGACTGTTGCAGCAGTAAAAAAAAAAAAAAAAAAAGAAAATTTAAAAAGTCGGTAGGATCACGACACCTAACTGTCTTTCTGTTTCCAATTTTTTTTAAAGTATTGTTATGGTCGGCTGCCAGTCAGCCTATTTTAGCGCTCAGTTAGCTTAGTTGTCTTTGTTATTTTTATCTTTTTTTTTTTTTTACTTGCCCTGTCCAACAGCTGAGCGAACAAATATGAGCTGAGAGCCTATTGTGTTTGACAGTTTTTACTATTGCAATCGGGGGTTATAAATCATCTGACACACAAGATGAATATACGTATAAGCCCCTTATGTAATTTAAACTAAACTTTATTTATATTAAATTTTTTTGTCCTTCTTTTTGTTGGACCGGAAGGAAAAGGAAAGGGGGATGAAGAGATGGAGATCTTGGGGGGGCACAAAAGAAAAGGGAAGGGAAAGGGAGGATAGAATCGCAACACAACAGGAAACAAGATGTTTGAAGCTTATATTCATTACAATCATGTGTGGGCGGGGCCTGTCTACACACTCAGTTGTTACAAACATAACTGCTGGCTCCAAGAGTCTTCACAAATGTATCAACATCCAGTTCAAACACACACTTATGAATACAAACCAACACATGTAAAGCGTTTCATTCTGTCACATAAACTTTTTGAAGGTGCAAAGGTGAGCCGACGCCCGTGCTCAGGGGAATGTTTATGTAAAGCTGAAGTTGATGATGGAATGTAAAAAATGGAGGGAAAACTCCCAGCCATCCACACACAAAGACCCTCGCCAAGGCAGCAGCGGCGACCAGGGCTCCCCCGCACCTGTACTGCGGGGCCAACGGAGGAGATCCGCCTGCCTGGCAGTCCAGCCAAGCACCCAGACCATGGCCCACAAGACCCCCACACGGGCCCCCAAAACCTGAGAGCAGTGAGGTACGAAAGCACAGAGTGCATGCCCTACCCCAGCCAGAAGAGCAGCCCTCCCACCACCCCAGACAAGCCACCCACCACCACCCTGGAGTTCTGAGCATTCCCCCACCCCAGCCCTGGATACAAGCCAGGGCCCCCCATGTGAGACTCGCCCCAAAGCTTCTGTCAACCGCAGAACATCCTGTAGAGAGCACGGCAGGGGTCAGCCACCTTCACCTAGAGGAGGGATGACCAAGAGAAGCAGGGCTCCCCAAAAGGTGTTGAGAACATAGCCCGACCAGGATCTCTCAATGTTGTAATTAAGGAAGGACCAGAACCCGCACCATAAAACCACCTCTAGGCTCAGAAGAAATGTGATCCCCCGGTCATGGACTTGCCGGAGAGTCAAGGGATCCCTCTCCCTGCATGGGGAGGGGGCTGCCGGGCCCAGGAGGCTGACACCCAAGAGACAAGGCCGCAGCTACTGAGGGCTTTGTTCCCTCCGCCAGTGTGTGTGTGTTGGAGTGTGTTTGTTGAGGTTTAAAGGGTGTGTGTAATAAAGGGTGCAATTAAAATTTGCGAGCAGGGCACTGAGGACATCTCCTTATTGCTCACAGGGATGTCCAATCAGCCCCTCACCAAGGGCCCTAAATGTCTATGGTGCAGTTAAAATTGGAGGTTAGAGCGCTGAGAGGACATCTCCTGCTTGCTGGCAGTGATGTCCAAGCACCCCAGACCAAGAGTCCTACGTGTCTATGGTGCACTTAAAACTGAGAGAAGGGGGCAAAACTGTGTGGAAACCATGGGAGGGAGGGGCCACTGCCAAGTGGCTCGGCCCCAAGGTACATTGCAAGCTGACCCCCGCTTTTCACCCTAATAAGTAGTCGTATGAGGTATGAGGAAGGAGGGTAGGTCAGGGACAGCGGCCAAACTGACCCCCGATGGTGAAACAAATATCCCCCCGCCCCCCCAGCATTGGGCCCCAGTCTCCCCAGGGCAGGGGCACCATCACATGAAAGCCGACTCCCCCAGGCCATGCATTCCCCACCCCACACAAAGAGAGAGGAGCCTATAGGGAACCAGCCCCAAGGGCAAGCTGCAGCATCTGCCCCCAAGCACCACCCCTGTAGATCCCTGGTCAGGCAGCGGTGGGACCATGGGAGCCCAACAGGCTGCCAAGACTCTAGGGTCCCTTCCCGGTTGTGGACCCCCACCCCCCTTCCCACAGACATCCCCTCCACTCTGGTCCGCTCTCCCCAGACCCAGTCATCGTAGGCGTTGCCTGGAGCAAACGCGGGCCCCAAGGGGGTTACCCCACCGCATTTCCATCCATCTTCTAAACCCATTATCTTCACAGTGCTGCCAGAGCCTGTGGCGGGTGCACCCGCCCCTCCTGTCCCGGGTTGCTGCCCGGCTAAGCGGGGATCCCCCATACTAATATGCCGCCTCCTGCCGGTGTTGTCCCAAGGTACGTTCCCCCTGCCACAATGGTGGGGAAACAAATTCTGGAAGAGGAAACGTGCACAACACCGGCACGGCAGGCAGACAGCAGAAAGGCAGCAGCAGAGACAGGAATACATCTGCCTCCTGTTCAGATGTTTTTCTTTTCTCTTCTTAACATCTCTTTTTCTTATTAATTTCTCTTTTTTTGCCACCACTCCCAAGTCCATTTATTGTTTCCACGCTTCCCTGATGTCACCTTGGCAAAAGAAAAGTGGCAGGACTTGGCTGTTAACATTTTTTTTTCAGCAGAGCTGGATAATTGGGTAAGATAATTTTTTCTGCCAGGGGATCAATTACATTCTAAAAAGTTCAATTCTATCATGTTCATTCAGTTGAATAGACGTTCCGGGACTCAATGTTTATGCCTGTGACCCTGTGACGTATTTTTGACAGCTGCTTTAACAGGAGAAATTTATATTCAAGACAAAGAAAAGTCATATTAGAAACAAAGACAAATAGTATTCAAAACAGACATGAGAAACTTAAAACTAAAGGTTGTATTCATATTTTTCTGCAACAAAATAAAACTTTTTCTTTGTGAATACGTTTCTTATTGACAGTTTCCTTACCTCATAAATCACAAACAGCCGCTCAGTCCAACCTAGTCTGCTGCAAAAACTTTTTGTTTTTTATACAATCCCCAGGAAAACTAAGCAGTTTAGTCAGGAAAAAAATTCAACACAATTTTATCAATTAAAATTGATCAGTTCTTCTGGTGCTCGACATTTCTCTGATAAACTGCTATGTTATGCTCCTTTATCTAATAGTAACAAATAAAATAATAAAAACACTCAAAATGTTTGTGTTGTTGACGTCAAATTAAAGGGAAAATAATAGATCTAAATGTTCTAATGCGACACTATGCTTAGACTACAATACCCACAGTACCTTTCGGTAGCTAGTTGTAAGAAAACTGTTTCCGGTGTCCCGGAGTTTGTCGTTTCTTCTTCGCAGTCCGTTTTGTGTTGCTGGTTTTTAAGGGAGAACTGGCATATCTGCTAGGCTGCTGGTGAAAAACATTTCTTTTTGTTGACGAATAATTCACAAAGAAGCAATCAAGATGCCTCGTATTATGATAAAAGGAGGAGTTTGGCGCAACACTGAGGTAAGTCTTTACATGGCTAAATTGTTAGCATGCTCTTAATCCTTCACTGAAAACCAACGGCAGGAAGTTAGCATAAAGCTAAAGGCCTTACTCTTCACTGCACGTGTGTTTTCATTTGTTCTTGATTTTTTTTTTTACTTTGAATCTTCATTATTTTAATAAGAAAATGCTTACACTATGAGAAAATTATGGTGACATTTGCAGCCGTCTTGCTCCAAATGTTAACCGTCCGCTTCGTTTTAGGCAGTTAGCGATGCTGCTTGCTCTGCCGGGAAAGTCTTCCTGAAGAACTTTTTGTCTTATGAGTATAAAAAACAGCAGCTGAAAAGCAAATGATACCTAGATAATGTTAGTTCATTACCTCATGGCCTAATGGATATGGATAACCTTCACATCATTGTTATCAGCCTTTGTCTGAGAAATCATTCCTCTGATTTCATATGTTGACAGTGTAAGGCACACCATACATTTTGTTGTCCAGAGCAATAAAAAAAAAAAAAAAGTACACCACAACTAACCACAGCAGTAATGGAGAAGCAGCAGGCGTTTGTTTCTTAGTGCGCTCTTTGATTGTTTCTCGGTTCTTTTCTCATTTGTTCAGGATGAGATTCTCAAGGCGGCGGTAATGAAGTATGGAAAAAATCAGTGGTCCCGCATCGCCTCCCTGCTGCACCGCAAATCTGCCAAACAGTGCAAAGCCAGATGGTGAGTTTGATGCCAAGATGCGTCTTCAGTTTTCACAATGGCGGCAACTGTACAGAAAATGACTGTGAGAAGAAGGGAAGGGATTTTCTTTGACCTTGCGTGTCTGCAGGTATGAGTGGTTGGACCCCAGCATTAAGAAAACTGAATGGTCCAGAGAGGAAGAGGAGAAGCTGCTTCATTTGGCCAAGCTGATGCCAACGCAGTGGAGGACCATCGCTCCCATCATAGGACGCACTGCTGCTCAGTGTCTGGAGCACTATGAGTACCTGCTGTAAGTCAGACTTTTTACTCGAATCACCTTAACCAGGTGGGATTGTATGTGTGGTGGGAGAGGGGGGTGTATCCAGGGCAAAGGAGCTTCATTGCGGCATTCTACACATCTGTTCAGAGACAAAGCTGCACAGAGAGACAACGAGGAAGAGGTAGGAGATGATCCGAGGAAGTTAAAACCTGGAGAGATCGACCCAAATCCTGAGACCAAACCTGCCAGACCAGATCCCGTGGACATGGACGAAGGTACAGAATCTCTCAGCAGCTACAGTGAAAACTGTCCTCTTATTCAAGGTGAAACTTTGAGAAGTCTTCCTTTAAAGAACTCTGCATCTGTGTTTGTAGACGAGCTGGAGATGCTGTCTGAAGCCAGGGCTCGCCTGGCCAACACTCAGGGCAAGAAGGCCAAGAGGAAGGCCAGAGAGAAACAGCTAGAGGAGGCCAGGTAATCCTTCATATGAGGATTCTACAGGCTAAAAGGAAAACGTCAAAAGCTGTTGACTCTTGAACAATTTAATCAATATGACTTTGTTCTGCTGCAGGCGTTTGGCTGCCCTGCAGAAACGCAGGGAGCTGAGAGCAGCAGGAATTGCTGTCCAGAAAAAGAGGAAGAAGAAGAGAGGAGTGGACTACAATGCTGAAATCCCGTTTGAAAAGAAACCTGCCCCGGTACTTTTAGATGAGCTCCAGCACACATCAACAACCCATGAACCCACAGCAGCAGCTTGAACCGTGTGTTTGTTGTGTTTGAAGGGCTTCTATGACACCAGCATGGAGCATTATGAAGCGCTGGAGCCCAACTTCAAACGGCTCAGACAGCAGCACCTAGACGGAGAACTGCGCAAGTCAGTTCCACCTGGACGGTTTGATGCACTACAGAGCATGTGTCAAAAGCTCAACCTGAAGCTGTGTGTTTTTTGATGCAGTGAGCGTGAAGAGAGGGACCGGAAGAAAGATAAACAGAAGATAAAGAAGAAGAAGGAGAGTGACCTGCCCTCTGCCATTCTTCAGACTAGCGGCGTCGCAGAGTTCACCAAGAAACGCTCTAAGCTAGTGCTGCCTGCACCTCAGGTACCATACACACATGCACACGTAATCACGGACACATACACACTCATACAGTGGGTACGGAAAGTATTCAGACCCCCTTAAATTTTTCATTCTGTTATATTGCAGCCCTTTTGCCAAAATCCTTGAAGTTCATTTTTTCCCTCATTAATGTACACACAGCACCCCTTACTGACAAAAAAACAATATTGTTGACATTTTTACTGCTTTATTAAAATAGAAAAAGGGAAATATCACATGATCCGAAGTATTCAAACCCTTTGGTGTGACACTCGTATAGTGAAAAAGTAGAGTGAAACATTTAAGGGGGTCTGAATACTTTCCGTACCTACTGTACATACACATGCATACACACACACACATATATACACAAACACACATGTATATTCACAAACACACATATATATACACAAACACACATGTATATACACAAACACACATACATATACACAAACGCACATATATATATATACACAAACACACATACATATACACAAACACACATACATATACACAAACGCACATATATATACACAAACACACATATAGTATATTAATATATAGTATATATTATATACACAAACGCACATATACACACACACATATATACACATATATATATATATATATATATATATATATATATATATATACACACACATATATATATATATATATATATATATATGTATATATGTATATGTGTATATGTGTATATATATATATATATATATATATATATATATATATATATATATATATATATATATGTATATATATATATATATATATATATGTATATATCATGTATATATATGTATATATATATATATGTATATATGATATATATATATGTATATATATGTATATGTATATATATATATATATATATATATATATATATATATATATATATATATATAGTATATATATATATATATATGTATATATACATCATATATATATATATGTGTATATATATATATATATATATATATATATATATACACAAACACCATGACTGGACTTCTCTCTTGTAGATCAGTGATGCTGAGCTGGAGGAAGTGGTCAAATTGGGTGTGGCCAGTGAAGTGGCACGCCAGGCTGCTGAAGAGAGTGAAAGTGGAAACTCCGCCTCCTCCACTCTTTTGACGGAGTACAACATCACAAACAACATGGCTGCAGGACTACGGACCCCTCGCACCCCTGCAGCCCAGGACAGAATCATGCAGGTATGTGAAGAAGACAGACGTTTAATGTTACTCTGTGGGATGGACACAGAGGCTTGTTGTGCCATGACCCTCTTCTGTTGGGGTCATTTATGTTTGATTAGAATGAGGGGGGGGTGTCTCCTGCCACCTCCTCCTAAATGATCTGTTGTAGTTGTGGTCACATTGCTTTTGAAAGATCATGTGAAGAAGTGCTGCTTCATTCATCCCCGCGGGGGTGTGACAACAATGAGCATTTGATCTTCCGTGGTGTTTCCGTCTCTCTGACCATGTTTGAAGCAGACTGTCGCCCAACAGTAGCGGGAAGGGTTCAGGAAACCCTGCTGTCCTGAAAGAGATCTATCAGGTTAAGAAAATGAATGGAAGTTCAGGAGATCTGATATTGGATGTGTATTCTACCCGCTGTCACTGAAACCATCACACGCCAAAGTTGAGTCCTTGACTGGTTGACACAGACGTGGTGACCTCCCCAGAGTTTAGATTTTTTTACTCTGGCTCGCCGCTGAATTTGCGCCGTCTCGCTCAATTCACATCTAAACTACTGAATTGGCATTGAAACTGGCTACCTCCGCCGTGCAAATTGCGTTTGGTGTGTAAGTACCTTAACATGGTTAAAACATTTAATTTAACATGCAATAAAAGCCCCATCACAGACTTAACTTATATGACGTTACTTATGCCCCGTCAAATAATGTAACAAAAGATCAATAAGCCAAAAGCATATACTTATTCTTTTTCATGGTTGATGGTATTTTGTTCTGACGTATCCAAATATTGCTGTACGTATTACACACCACAAATGCAGTACTTTTGGTTTTAATCAAACAAAGTTTCAACTAAGGAGGTCCTGATCCAATCACATGATTGGAAATCAGACCCCATCATGTGATTGATGACTTGATTGATATCGGATGCTGTCTCACAATCAGTATCGGGTATTTAATGTATTATTATTTGACCAGCGCTTTATATTTCAAGCCTATTATTCCGGATAAATGCTCCACTCGGAGTCTGTATGTCATGAACGAATCACAACATTTTATTGCTGTGAAGCGCAGCAGAAAACTGCAGCAGTTCAAGCAGGCTGGTGAGATGTTCATAGATTCAGACTTCAGGGATCAATAACGTTTTAAACTGATAACAATTATCTCTATTGTCTGTCTCAACACAAACAGTTCAACTGACATCAGCTAATCATGAATACTAATCATCATATTCGTGCTACAACAGAGTCATCATTTATTTTAAGAATTTGAAATGAAGATTTGAATCACATTTGGTTAAAAATGTTCAATAGTCCTGAAGATATTAAAGCTAAAGTCACTAAATGTTCTCACATGACTAATTATCACCTCTATTTATTAGATATTTTCACGTTTTACCGAGCTAAAAGTTGTAATACCTTTACTTAATTTTTCAAGTTAGTACACAGAAGCGCTCTGTTTAAGTGTTAAATGATAAAAGAAGGTAAATGAAATAATGTGGAACAACCTGGACATGTTTGTTAAATGTGTTCATTATATATTGCATACTGGAAATGTTTTTGTATTTCTCTGTATTCAAGTTTGAGTGACAGTTGGCTGGTGTAGGACTGTCTCACAGGACACCTGGGTTTGCTTCCCAGAGCGTGCAATCAGCTGAACAATCCAGTGTGGGTCTTTAGACAAGACCCTTCACGCTGCTGCCAGGGGCTCCCTGTGCCTTAAAATACAGGGTTGTATCAGGAAGGGCATCCGGCGTAAAAACTCTGCCTAACCACCTCTGCAATTCCTGTGACCACCGCTAACGGGATACGCCAAAAGGTGAACAACAGAGTTCACGTTATAGTTGGTGACGGCACAGTTGTTAGAGAATTTAGAACTAGAACTTCATGTCATAAATGTTGCTGACCCCTGGTCTAGAGTAAACGTGAGTGACCTTCGTCAGCTTGTCAGGAATCATGGGAATTCAGAGAACTGTGCCTCAACGCTGTGAGAATAGCTATGGGGCATTCTAAATGATCTAGATGTTCTCTGGTGCTGAAGAACCTGGTCCAGAGATGCTTCAGCTTACTTCTAAATGTGTGTGGAGGATGGTGTGGTGTTGGGTTTTCTCTGTTCGCCTTCATGGTATCTACCAGGAGAACAGCAACACTGAGAAATCTCTGCTGTGGTGCTTTAGCTGCTGCCAGAGGTGCAATCCTCGCCTTGTTGGGCGCTCCTTCAACCACAGATCTGTGTGTGTATGGCATGTTCTTATATCTGTGTGTGTAGGAAGCCCAGAACCTGATGGCTCTGACCAACATCGACACCCCTCTGAAGGGGGGGCTCAACACGCCTCTGCATGAAAGCGACTTCAGTGGAGTCACGCCTCAGCGGCAGCAGATCCAGACACCCAACACTGTCCTCAGCACGCCGTTCAGGTAACACGGGTTAACTAAACTCCTTCATTTACAATCCCAAATCGAGGAAGTTTTGTGTGGGGGTGTGGCCTCAAACGCACTGCACTGTCTCATGCCACCAAACAGGCCCCCACCTCCACCGTGAGCGGCAGAAAACAGCAACAGCATCTTAAGGCAGCTTAATTTGATCAATTCTGTTTTTTTTAATCAAACATGAATGAAGTGAGCAGATAGAGGGTCATTCTATGGTTTTGTTTTTAACAAAATAGTTTACATTGATATTTTAACAAAACCTTTCCTCTTTCTCTGGCGGTTTCCACTAAAATGTGTCTTTCAATCGTTTGAGTTCCTCTATCATCAATTTTGACGTTTTTGAAAATGGGTGTTTGTTGCCATAAGAAATGTTTCTTTCCTTTTTGATCTTTTCCCTGTTTGGAAAGCTTCTGTTCTTTCAGAACAGGCCTCTCTATTATCAGCAAACTGAAAAACCACATATGACCCTCACCCCAATGACAGAACCCCCGGACCCGGTCAGACCGCAGATGGCATGACCCCCCAAGCCGGCGGGGGGATGACTCCACGTGGGTTGGGTACGCCAGGACTGACTCCGGGGCGCACTCCGCTGAGAGATAAGCTGAACATCAACACAGATGAGCAAGCGGCAGATCCAATGTTTGCCAAACATGCGGTAACAAACCCGGAAATCCACATTCTGGACAAAAACTGCAAATTCAGACCAAAAAAAACATCTTTTCCACATCAATTTTTATATTCCAGCAAAAGGAAAGCTTGCAGCAGCTCAGGCAGGGTCTGTTGTCACTTCCTGCACCAAAAAACGACTTTGAGATTGTTCTTCCGGAAAACGCAGAGAAAGAGCTTGAAGAAATGGAGTCTGAGACTGGATTTGTGGAAGACTCTGCAGACATTGAAGCCCGCAAGCAGGTGTGTCCGCTGGCCGCAGCATGTTTGCAGGACTCTAAAAAAGATTCTTACCCAGTTTGATCTGCTGTCAGGCTCATCGAGACGCACAAAGAGAGAAGGAGCTGAAGCTGCGGCACACCCCCGTTCAGAGGAACCTCCCGAGGCCGTCAGAGGTTGGTCGTTAACACGCCACAGTGCGCGCTCCTTTCTGACCTGCGTGGATCATGGAGGATCTTTTTCTGTGGGCACAGGTCAACGAGTCTGTCCTCCGGCCTGCCTCCATGGAGCCGCTGTCTGACCTACAGATAGCTGAGGAGCTGGTCAAACAGGAAATGATCACCATGCTGCACTATGACTGCCTCCATCATCCGTCAGCTAGTGCAACCAACCCTCTGCAGCGCGGCAAAGCCAAAGGCCCTGCTTCCACATCGAACAACGCTTCGCACATTTCTTACCTGGAAGCACACACCTACAAACCTATCAGCCCCGAGGAGATGGAGCAGGTGATGAGCTTTAGAAGCTGGGGTAAGCATGGCAGTTACCATGATTACATGTCTGTGATGTGTCCAGGCGAAGGCCATCCTGGCAGCTGAAATGGAGGTGGTGAAGGCTGGAATGGCTCATGGCGACCTCAGCTTGGAGGCCTACAGCCAGGTGTGGGAGGAATGCTACAAACAGGTGAGCTTCCCTCTCCCACAGAGTCAAATGTATCATGCGGTGTACCTACATGACTGAACTGGTGGCCCCTCCCCCTGCATAGGTGTTGTACCTGCCAGCTCAGAACAGGTACACCAGAGCCAACCTGGCCTCCAAGAAGGATCGCATTGAAAGCCTGGAGAAGAAGCTGGAGGTGAGCGTCTCCACACACACACTCAGTCTGCAGTGTTGGCTTTTCCGTCATGTTTCTATCTGTCCAGATGAACCGCGGTCACATGACGGCGGACGCTCGCAGAGCGGCGAAACTGGAGAAGAAACTGAAAATCCTGCTGGGGGGCTTTCAGTCCAGAGCACTCGGGCTCCTCAAGCAGCACAATGAATTATGGGAACAGGTGAGGGAACAGCCTGCTGTTGAGCAGGTGTTTTTTCACATTCACTGTACTGTAAATCAGTGGTCCTCAACCGAAGTCAAAGGCTCTTCCTGTTTCCTCTATTTTCTGCCAAACATTTTGCTTTTTGTTTACTTTGCTAGCTTGGAGGTTTCATTTGGCACAACTGCTTAATGAAAGCAGTGGATGTATTTTCCACATGTGACAAAGCGATTGGACATGCGTCAAGAATGAGTCTGATGTGGTGGAGAGAATCCAGTAGTTTTCCACAATAAAACTTCCTCCAAGTCAGATGATAAACAAAATAGAAATATTCAAGAACATGTTTTTTTCCCTCTGGGCCGAGGCTTGAGGACCTGTGCTGTGGATGATTGGAGCTATAATGGAGTTATAATGTACACATGCTGTTCTCCTTCTTTCCGCTAGGTGGAGCAGGCAGCAACTGAGCTGCAGACTTTTGCTCAGCTGAAGAAGCAGGAGGACACAGCCATTCCCAGGAGACAAGCGGTAACGTTAAAAATTAACAGATGTGTAATAGATCACAAAATCCACGGTTTGGATCGGGTCCCGCTTTTAGTCACAGTTCGGAAGGTGTATTTGTGTTGTGAGCCAGTGTAGCAATGGTCGGGGCTACCAAAGGCAGATATATGTATGCACGTCCATCTTTGAAAAGTTTGGATGTTTGTTTTCATGGGAGAAACACAGACACGCTGCCAAAGGCGGCTCTAGGACGACGTCGTGAAATGGACGGCACCCGCACACAGCGGGAGGCAGAACCTCAGAAATTGAGTCGTTTTACTTCTGGGTAGGAAGGAACTTACCAAAATAACTGGTATTCCATAAATAATGAGGGAATATATGATCATAAATATGTGGATATAGTTTACTCTGAAGGAGTTAAGGAAACAATGGGATGCCCCTTTAAATGATGTACACACGTGGACAAAATTGTTGGTACCCCTCAGTTAAAGAAGGAAAAACCCACAATTCTCACTGAAATCACTTGAAACTTACAAAAGTAACAATAAATAAAAATGTATTGAAAATTAAATAATCAAAATCAGCCATCACTTTTGAATTGCTGATTAACATAATTATTTAAAAAAAACAAACTAATGAAACAGGCCTGGACAAAAATGATGGTACCTCTATGAAAGATTGAAAACTATTTGACCAGACTGACATGATTAACTCAGGTGTGTCCTTTAATTGACATCACAGGTGTTACCAAACTCATAATCAGTCAGTCTGCCTATTTAAAGGGAGACAAGTAGTCACTCTGCTGTTTGGTGAAAAGGTGTGTACCACACTGAACATGGACAACAGAAAGCCAAGGAGAGAATTGTCCCAGGACATCCGAAAACAAATGATAGATAAACATCTTAAAGGTAAAGGCTATAAGACCATCTCTAAACAGCTTGAACTTCCTGTGACAACAGTGGCTCATATTATTCAGAAGTTCAAGACCCACGGGACAGTAGCCAACCTCTCTGGACGTGGCCGCAAGAGGAAAATTGATGACAAATTGAAGAGACGGATCGTTGGAATTGTATCCAAAGAGCCCAGAACAACCTCCAAAGAAATTAAAGGTGAACTCCAAGGCCAAGGTACATCAGTGTCAGATCGCACCATTCGTCGTTGTTTGAGACAAAGTGGACTTCATGGGAGATGACCAAGGAGGACACCACTGCTGAAAAACAATCCTAAAAAAGCCAGACTGGAATTTGCAAAAATGCATGTTGACAAGCCCCAAAGCTTCTGGGAGAATGTCCTTTGGACAGATGAGACCAAACTGGAGCTTTTTGGTAAGGCACATCAACTCAATGTTCATAGACTCAAAAACCAAGCATACGAAGAAAAGAACACTGTCCCTACGGTGAAACATGGAGGAGGCTCAGTCATGTTTTGGGGCTGCTTTGCTGCATCTGGCACAGGGTGTCTTGAATGTGTGCAAGGTACAATGAAATCTGTAGACTATCAAGGCATTCTGGAGAGAAATGTGCTGCCTTGTGTCAGAAAGCTTGGTCTCAGTCGCAGGTCATGGGTCTTCCAACAGGACAACGATCCAAAACACACAGCCAAAAACACCCAAGAATGGCTGAGAGAAAAGCGTTGGACTATTCTAAAGTGGCCTTCCATGAGCCCAGATCTGAATCCCATTGAACATCTGTGGAAGGAGCTGAAACATGCCATTTGGAGAAGACACCCATCAAACCTGAGACAACTGGAGCAGTTTGCTCATGAGGAGTGGGCCAAAATACCTGTTGACAGCTGCAGAACGCTCATTGACAAATACAGAAATCGCTTCATTGCAGTGATTGCCTCAAAAGGTTGTGCAACAAAATATGAAGTTATGGGTACCATCATTTTTGTCCAGGCCTGTTTCATTAGTTTGTTTTTTTTAATAATTATGTTAATCAGCAATTCAAAAGTGATGGCTGATTTTGATTATTTAATTTTCAATAAATTTTTGTTTATTGTTACTTTTGTAAGTTTCAAGTGATTTCAGTGAGAATTGTGGGTTTTTCCTTCTTTAACTGAGGGGTACCAACAATTTTGTCCACGTGTGTATGTGTAAGGTGCAGGGCGGTCCATGTGTGTGCCGAATGATCCGTTCCGTATGCCTGTTAGAAATTTTCTGAAGCCTCTCCAGTGCACCTAGTTTTCATCATCTTGTCTAATTTTCCAAATGTATGAATGATTTCAGACCCTCATGTTTGGTTATTTTTGAGGAGTGAGTTGTCCTTTGTTTCTCTGAGCTTCTGGGCTGTGCTGCAGGACTAAAGGTCTGGTCCACACCTGAGGGTCTGTTTTGTGTTTCAGGCTCTGCGAGAGGATGTGGAGCGGCAGACTGAGAGGGAGAAAGAACTGCAGCAGAGGTACGGAGAGCTGCTGATGGAGAGGGAGGCTCTGCTTAACAGCTCCCAGAAGTTCTGATCACAACCTCCCCACAACGAGCACTTTGTGGAGAGCAGCCTCTTGTCTGTGTTTTGAGCATGTTTAATGAGCCTCTGTTCTGTATTAGTGACCAATAAAGTTTCTTTTCAACCAGATCTGCCATCAAAGTTTTTATTGAAGAAACAAACAAAGATGCAGGTGTTGAAGTCAGCAAGCGAGGAAAGCCATCCCGTTCCTCCTGTAGGCGCTCTAGAAAAGAACAGCTGTTCAGTCAGAGTTCCTTCTCAGCACACTGATCTGCAAACGTACTGCATGTCTGTAGTTGTATCTTCTGATGGCCTCTCGGATGTGACAGGGTTGTATGGCGCCGCTCAGGGGCTCCATCGAAGAGGGGGCACTCTGAAACACAATCTCAAGTCAGAGACGGATGCAATGACACACAGTCACAAGAAACACACCTTTTTGCGTTTCCTTGGTCTGGCTCTGGTATCTATGCTGCCGTTGCCCTGCAGAAGGGGCTTTGAAGGGTGCAAGGATCCTGGGGTGGAGGGGGGTGTGGCCTCAGGGGAGTCGGGGTCCTTCTTCACCTGTAAAGATCAAAGGATACTTGCATACTTGTATGACAGGTGTGTGTGCACGTGTTAACCTGTGTACTTTAGTTTCTGTGCACGTGTACCTCTGTGTGTGTGCTGTAGTGGATGTAGCTGGCAGAGATCACATGACTGACAGGATTAGTCTTGGCTGTCATTTCTTGCTTCACCAAAAGGGCTAAATCCACAATCTGAGAAGAGACGAACATGAAATCAGCAGGTCACAATCTTTACTGAACACCTTCCAACCATGTCAGAGGTCACGTAATTCAGTGGTTTGCACTGGAGGTGTCTGAAAGCAGTTGTGCAACTCTCCAGTGGATAAACCGTGGTGCAGTGGAAAGGGCAGGCGGCCTGTGATCGAAGGATTGCAGGTTCGATTCCCACCTTGCCCGCGCATGTGTCGAACCCCACGTTGCCTCTGATGGAAGGTTGGCGCCAGTGTTCGGCAGCGGAGCTGCCAGCAGTGTGTGAATGTGTGAATGCGCTTTGGACCTTCAATTAAGGTAATAAAGCGCGATATAAGTATTTACCATTTATCATTTAAACGGTGAGGTTTGTTCCATTTAGTCTGGATGTGGAAGGAATTGACAACCGCGACACTATAGGGGTCACATGACTGCAGGACTCCTCCCTCCCTTCACTGTGTACCAGAGGCGTAACGACTCTTTCATATCATGATCTGTTGTTGCTGATCCGATTCTCTGACCTACAATGGATCCAGGACATCACAAACTTCAACAGTGTGACTCAGAGATAAATACCTGTACTGATGGCTGATCATTTTTTGCTGCCATCGTGTGTGTTGTGTGCTGTGATGGACCGTGGTTGTTTTGGTAAAAACAACATGGTTTTAATGGATCTTGTTCTGAAATTATTTTTCAGTGGTATGGGCCAATTCGATTTGATTAACAACTTGCCTCAGACAGATCCATCTGGATTGTAGGAATAGACATGGATCCATCGTTACAACCCTACAGTTTACCCATAAATCTAAGCTGTCATGCATCCGCTCGAATGAAGGGATTTCACGCTGTGTTACCTGTGCAACTGTTTCATAAGCCAGGTATGAGAGCACCTCCATGGCGATGCTGTTGGGCTTCAGCTCCAGGCTGCTGCAGTCCAGCCAGTCCCGAAACTTTGAGGCTTTCTTAGCTGAGGTCATTACAACAGAGAAGCGGGTCAATGGCGCTTTCTTCACCTCATTCAGACGTCTTTATGGATGAGTCTCACCAAAGCTGAGCTGACGGCTCTCACAGAAATCTGTGTACTGAGCCGGGTCCATGTTCCGAGTCTGACGCTCCAGACGCTGAATGTACAACGTCACAATCATCTCTACTAAGCTTAAAAACCATGCCAGAAAACTGCATTGTGTGACTCCTGACCTCCATCCTCTCCTGTTTGACCGGGTCTGTTTCTTGCCGCTCAGCTAAAAACAGCAGCTCTCCGGTTTGATCCATCCATGCCAGGAAGTCCTGAGCTAAACGCTGCCTCCTCTGGTTACTGCTGACAGCTGCAGATCCTGATGTCCAACAAAGCGCACGCATTAGAGAAGGGTTTGTCTCCAGGTGCTGTTTGCAGTAAGAGGTTTCTGCATACCTGCATCTTGCAGCAAATCTTCTTCATCTACATTTTTCAGCAGCTTGGACTTGTAATCTCGAAACTGAAGATATTTCAGCAATCGGGCCATTTTCCTCTGAACAAGAAAAATCCAAACATGAGGAAGAGGAGGGTGCAGCCCCACATTGATGTGTGGGAGCTCATGAAGCACGGGTTCTGTACCTTGTCTCTTCTCATGAGAAACAGAATGTCCTCAGCTGAAATGACCCTGGACCCCCGGAGTGCTGCCCCCTCACACGCCTGATGAAGCTGACAAATCCACACAAACATCAAATGAGTTTTTTAGGTCAAGAAAATGAAAACAGCAATCAGTCAGCAAATACAACATGGAGGAACCATGAGATTTGCATATGAAAAAAGAAGTATTTGCACAGGTTTAAACATGCAAACGAGTCTGTGGTTCTGAGAGAAACGCCCAGGAAAACCTGCTGCAACTGAAAGCAAGACCTCAACTGAGACAGGCAGGTCCCAAGAGACTCCACCTCCATCACAACCAGCAGCAGTGCTGGCTGAGACCGTGACCAGGAGGGGGTGCAGGTTTGGCTGTTTTAAACTCCCACACATGGACATGTTTGTAAGCTGAACCCCCAACTGCTTTGGAGGGGATGGAAGCTGCCAGTATTCTGGACGGTGAGCGTGAACCATTCCAACATCACAAGCACAGAAAACATGCATTTCTTTTTCATTCTGTAGCCATAAGACTGATCTATTGCAAACATGTAAACGTGCAAATGTGGCTCACAAAACAAAGGTTTACAAACAACCAAGTTATTGTTGTTTTGCATGTATAATAAAAGAGCAGGCAGTCAGAAATTGACCCCTGTGGGACACCAGAGGTCAAGAGAGTTGAAGCGGAGGAGAGACAACAGAAGCTCTTCAGGTTGAGCAATTTGTTTCTTCATCAGAGGTTAAAACAAGGAGAAAATATCAGCTTTCATCTGAGGTTTTCCTCATTTTATAATCATAAATGATGCATATGCATAAAGAATGCACTTGTAATTTCACCTAAAAAGTTAAACTTATCTTGTTATTTCAGTAATTATGTCATTTTTCTTGATCAATATACAGCAATGCATTTAATAAAAAATGTTTCCATTTCTTTGTAAATATAAATTTGTAATAAACTGTTTTAACCAGCCAAAACACCCAAAGAGGCAAAAAAAGAAAATAATAATGAGAGCAAAAATCATTTAAATTAATATTTGAAGAGAAAGTTTCAGTTTGTGGTTGTGAGAACTGTTACCATAGTAATGAGCTGCGTGTGCACAATATCCTCCACCAGTGCAGCCGTGTCATGCAGGGGCCGGCGAGCGTCACCCAAAGCAAACCTAAAAGACAGCAGAGGTCAGTTTCTGCTGACAGGTCACGATCTGAACTTCATCGATACATTTATGAACTCATTGACCTTTTGGCATATATATACTTCACTCTTTCTTTGGAAAGAAAGGTTTGGCTGTTGACTAAAACCCCAAATGTACAAAGAGGAAAAGGATAACGTAAAGGTCTCCATCAACCTGGGTGCCTGTCCCCTAAGCCAGTGGTCCCCAACCACTGGGCTGCAGACCGCTACAGCTAATAATAAATTATTTAGTTTTGAATCCCAAAAATCTTTTATTTTGAAAAATAACAGGATTATCTCAGCTACACCTCTGATCACTTGAGCTGTAAAGTTTGGTCAGGGGAGTAAAATGACTGACGTCTGAAAGTCTTTTATTCTGAAAATCTTTAGGTTTTGAAAATGAACCAGATTCTCTCGACTACATTCCAGTCTCTTGAGGCTAAAAGCAGTCCGGGGGCGTGCAACACAAGAACAGGTGTATGTGGAACCTTTCTTTGCAAATGAATCAGTGCAGGAACAGACAGAAGAACAGGACACAACTTCAAGACAAAAAATAAAAACACCCAGGAGTCCTGATTAAAATATGGATTTATCCAACAGGTGATTCCCACACAGTGTTCCTGTTTGCATAGAGATGAGACTTTCATGAACGATACGTTCACATAGAAACTCTATTCATCCATTCAGATGCACATTTCACACAAGTTGTCAATCCCCAATTCATGCAAGAACCTCCATGAAAAAAGGAAAGAGGAGCAGTGCTGCAGCGAGCAGAAATCAGTAATCTGATTAGTCTCTCATTGAGTATCAATAATAGATTTATTGGTTACATTGTGTTACTGTATTTAAGTTTTTTTAATGAAATAATCCTATAACGGTAACATAAACCACACGCCCGCCCGCCCGCCCGCACGCACACACACACACACACACACACACACACGCACGCACACACACACACACACACACACGCACGCACACACACACCACACACACACACAACACCACCCACGCACCCACACACACCACCCGACAAAAAATCAGTCGAAAAACACAAACAAAACCAAAATGCACGTGTTGGGGATATCAAGGAGAGCTTTTGAAATTATTCTGGGATGCCCACCTGACGCACGCCTTGGCCGATTTGTCGATTTTCGCGCTTTTCCGCAACATGGAAGAACAACACTTTGGTTCTTCCGATTTTCACGAAACTTCACACACATGCCGCCAGCTGGAGTCTACAACCACCACAGAAGTTTCAATGATCTTTGACCTTGGGAAGAGGCCACCATCTTGAATTTTAAAAAATAACACCTTTAGTACAAGCTACAAACGAAAACTTCCAGGGATTTTCTTGTTTCCTGTAACTTCTCGAACATCATTGGCAAGGAAATGTGGAAAAAATTTATGAATTAAAAGTTGCATATTTTGAATGCCGTGCACATGGCGAGCTCGCCACTGCTTCAGTCTTAGCTAGCTCCCACTTGTTTGATTGGAATGTTGTAAAAAGGGTATCCACGCGTTCAATGGCTCAGGCTGAACATAATATAAGATATGATATGACAATGTTAAAATTGTGGCCCTGGTAAACAAAAATAAAATAAATACAGAATATGTACATTTACAAATTCCGTGCTGTTATTAGAATTCAGTGAGTTTCTATAGAAAACAGCTTCCGTGGTGTTTCCGTCTCTCTCTGACCATGTTTGAAGCAGACTGTCGCCAACAGTAGCGGGAAGACTTCAGGAAACCTGCTATCCTGAAAGGGCTGCATCAGGTTAAGAAAATGAATGGACGTTCAGGAGATCTGATCCACCATGTTGGATGTGTATTCTACCCGCTGTTACTGAAACCGTCACGGGCCCAAAGTTGAGTCCCTGATTGGTTAACACAGACTTGGCGACCTCCCAGAGTTTAGATTTTTTTACTCTGGCTCGCCGCATCCGCTGCTCAAATTGTGCTGCAGGATTTCAGATCGAGGCTATACCCTTGACTTGACATTGAAACTGGCCGCGTCCGCTACATGAATCACGTTTAGTGTGAATGCACCGTGACAATGCCACATCCCATTTGGGGTAGAGCCCGACGAGGTATGATTATCATAGATTAATGGGGTACGCCAAGGCTGATGGCGTTGGACAGTAAACTGTGGAAGAAGGTATATCAACATATGTATTGTGGTATTAAAAGAAGTTTGAGGTCAATATTTTGGGGATTTCTCAGAAAAGTGGTTTCACTTATTTCAGTTTGAAATTAGAGCACAAGGTTAGAAGTCTGTTATAAAAAGAAAACTTCATGAAGCCACTTTGTGTGATATCTAGTGTGTATGTAATGTTTATAACAGAGGTGTCCAACTCCAGACCTCCAGGGCCGGTGTCCTACATGTTTTCCATCCAACATGCCCTTGAAGCTCCTTATTGGTTAAACACACCTGATCCAGGTGATCAGCAGCAAATAAGACAGGATTTCTGGAAAACCAGCAGGAGGCCGGCCCTCCTGAATCCACTTGGACCTGGTTTATAATGTTTGTGTGACATGTAGTGTGTATTTCATACTGAGTGTTGGTAATGAACAAACCATTGATGAGAAACAGCAAGCTGTCCATTGTGTTTGTTCAGCTCTTCTTGGGTGGGGCAGCGGTCTAATGTTCTCTCTTCGGCCTCCTCCCACTCCTCCAGCAGAACCCTAAAGTTTTGACCGGCCAGCTCAGAGGGACAGTCTATCCAGCATGTCCTGGGCCTTCCCCAGAGTCTCCTCCCAGCTAGACATGTCTGATACACCTCCCCAGGCAATTGTCCTCAACTGTCCCATCTATGTGAAGGAGCAGTGGCTCTTCCAGAAGCTTCTCCACAGGTGAAAACTATTTCCCTTGAAACAATATGGAGAAGAAACCACATTGATTTTAAAGTGTTGAATCCAGCGTTCACCTCAGTCAGAACTGCAGTTTGCATACACATTCACATTAAAAACTGCAATGAGGTGATGGCCTTTGTGGGTCTGCAGATCAACGCAGTTTGCACATGTAGGCTTGGTCTCTCTGAGGTGGGGGGCCGCTCAGGCTCCGGTCACAATTTGGTCAAAACTGGATTTGCATCCAGACAGACCACTTCCACAGTGACACTCAGAGCTGAAGCCACATCCTGCAGCTCTTCCTCTCCCACATCTTCTCCCATTCTTCTCTGTCATTCAAACACCTGACCACCGCACCCCTTCACCCCTCTTCTGGGCTGGGATTGGTTGTCTGCAGCGGTGGGAGCGGCTCTGGTTTGAGGTTGCGGGCGGGACAGCCAAGGATAGAAGCCAGCTTCTTTCAGTCAGCTGGTTTCAGGTTTTGGGGTTTATTCTGGTTTGGTTCTGACCACTGACATCATCTCCTGCAGGTGAGTGCCGTACGTGCACGCTCACTTTCATGAGCAGCTTTGAAAATCTGACTGAAAGAGGATTTTAGTTTACAGAAGAGAAGAGGAGCAGATTCAGCACACGAGATCACTGCTTCATGTGCTTTAGATGAGAACTGAGTTTAATGAAGAATCAACTTTTTAAAAGTTACTGCTTTTCATGCATGTTATCAGACCTGAGAAGGTTCAAGAGATGTTTGAAGAGCTTTCAGTCTACCTTGCTATAGAGCTAAACAGTAAAACAAAATACAGTGTTTTCATCATTGATTTTGTGGGAGCATGTTTAGGATTTTGGATTGACGCATTATTTTGCAGTATGCAATAACTACTAACTACTCCAACAGCTGAGATTCAGTAAACATCATCAGTGTTTGTCAAAAAAATGAGAGGTGTAGCGATTCATTTTCCCAACGACTCGATTGATACCATAATTTGCGGTTGCTGATCCAATCCATAGTTGATAATTGTTCATTTTGAACGATCCGATTCACCGATCTAAAATCCATCCAGGACATCTTCTTCCAAAGCTTCAACAGTGTGACTCAGAGATAAATACCTGCTACTGAACTTTCCACATTCTTGTGTTTCTTCAAGATAATCAAGTGTAAATAAATATGTGTACAAACAAACAAGTAAACAAGAATGAATGTCAAATCCATTCACATTTGAGTTTGGTAAAGTTTATTCTACTGTTGTTTTTCCACATCAGAATAATCCAAAGGAACATTATTAGAACTTTCTTCCACCTTGTATGGTCACATGTCTTTGTAAATTCAGAGCGTTTCCACACATTGGACTGGAATGATGGTTGATCAGTTTTCCTGCATCACATGTGTTGGTCCTTATAGTAAAATAAACCGACCATGTCTCAATCCAGATGTTGTTTTTTCCAAGATCAATAATAATTTCTTTATTTGATTTTGAAACTATTGTATAATGGTAAAGGTCGATTTGATTAACAACTTACTTCAGACAGATCGATCTGGTTGGATCGTAGAAAAAGAAATCAATTCATTGATTAGGTCAATAACTTGTTAGACCCCAACCAAAAATCTGAGCAAAAAGCTGCAGTTTGACTCCATTTTTAAGGTTGGAGAAAAAATACAAATGAATGACTTTTTCTGTCTTTTTATTCCTTCAGACTAAACAACAAAACTTAATCGGATCAATCATGGCTTCAAACAGTCTGTTCAGCAGCAACTGCTCCACAATGCACTGGGGTAAAATTCTGTGTGTGTGTGTTTATGCATGTATTTATTTGTGTGCATCTGTGTGTGTGTCTCACATCATGCTCTGCAGTTCTGGGATGAAGCTGTTTCTGGACATTTGACGCTCTTTGGATCCGGAGGCAGCAGCCATCGTTCACAAACAGCTGCAAACAAAAGCTTTATTACAGCAGACAGAATGTTTTGAAGAATGCACTAAATTCAAATATTTTTATCATTTCAAAATCATTAGAATCAAAGTTTGTTTTTACTTCTGATTTTGTCAACTATTATTTATTTTTGCCCTATTTTTACACATCTGCATGGATTTAGCTTTACAGATTCATGTCTGTAAAGTTGTTCAAATACTTTTAAAAACAGGTTTTTCTGTAAAAGCTCAATTTTAAGTAAACGCAAATATTCGTTCATGTTTGGCTCCAGCAACACCAAACCACAATCCCGTAAACTTTTGGCCTCACACATCGTCACACACATCACATCATCCAAGAAACCTGCTACTATCGCTTCTGACTGGCAAAACACACCTGATCCAGGAATTCAGCAGGACGGAGGGCTGAGAAAAGGATCGCAGCCCTACAGGTCTAGACTGTGACACCTGCTTTGATCTGATGCAGAAAGAGTATGGAGAGAAGATGGTATCAGCTGGATTTGTGCATGTGCGATTCTTGATATATGTGTAACAAATCCAAAGTTACACACAAATCAAGAAGAATGCACGCACAAATCCAAAGTTACACACAAATCAAGAAGAACGCACGCACAAATCCAAAGTTCCATACAAATGAAGAAAAACGCACGCACAAATCCAAAGTTACACACAAATCAAGAAGAATACACGCACAAATACAAAGTTACACACAAATCAAGAAAAACGCACGCACAAATACAAAGTTACACACAAATCAAGAAAAACGCACGCACAAATCCAAAGTTCCACACAAATCAAGAAGAACGCACGCACAAATACAAAGTTACACACAAATCAAGAAGAATGCACGCACAAATCCAAAGTTACACACAAATCAAGAAGAATACACGCACAAATCCAAAGTTACACACAAATCAAGAAGAATACACGCACAAATCCAAAGTTACACACAAATCAAGAAGAACACACGCACAAATCCAAAGTTACACACAAATGAAGAAGAACGCACGCACAAATCCAAAGTTACACACAAATCAAGAAGAATAAACGCACAAATCCAAAGTTACACACAAATGAAGAAGAACGCACGCACAAATCCAGTTACACACAAATGAAGAAGAACGCATGCACAAATCCAAAGTTACACACAAATGCAGAAGAACGCATGCACAAATCCAAAGTTACACACAAATAAAGAAGAACGCACGCACAAATCCAAAGTTACACACAAATCAAGAAAAACGCACGCACAAATCCAAAGTTACACACAAATCAAGAAGAATGCACGCACAAATCCAAAGTTACACACAAATCAAGAAGAATGCACGCACAAATCCAAAGTTACACACAATCAAGAAGAATGCACGCACAAATCCAAAGTTACACACAAATCAAGAAGAACGCACGCACAAATCCAAAGTTACACAAAAATGAAGAAGAACGCACGCACAAATCCAAAGTTACACACCAAATGCAGAAGAATGCCCCGCACAAATCCAAAGTTACACACAAATCAAGAAGAACGCACGCACAAATCCAAAGTTACACACAAATGAAGAAAAACGCACGCACAAATACAAAGTTACACACAAATCAAGAAAAACGCACGCACAAATACAAAGTTACACACAAATCAAGAAAAACGCACGCACAAATCCAAAGTTACACACAAATCAAGAAAAACGCACGCACAAATCCAAAGTTACACACAAATGAAGAAGAATACACGCACAAATCCAAAGTTACACACAAATCAAGAAGAACGCACGCACAAATCCAAAGTTACACACAAATGCAGAAGAATGCCCGCACAAATCCAAAGTTACACACAAATCAAGAAGAACGCACGCACAAATCCAAAGTTACACACAAATGAAGAAAAACGCACGCACAAATCCAAAGTTACACACAAATCAAGAAAAACGCACGCACAAATCCAAAGTTACACACAAATCAAGAAAAACGCACGCACAAATCCAAAGTTACACACAAATCAAGAAAAACGCACGCACAAATCCAAAGTTACACACAAATCAAGAAGAATGCACGCACAAATCCAAAGTTACACACAAATGAAGAAGAATACACGCACAAATCCAAAGTTACACACAAATCAAGAAGAATGCACGCACAAATCCAAAGTTACACACAAATCAAGAAGAATGCACGCACAAATCCAAAGTTACACACAAATCAAGAAGAACGCACGCACAAATCCAAAGTTACACACAAATCAAGAAGAACGCACGCACAAATCCAAAGTTACACACAAATGAAGAAGAACGCACGCACAAATCCAAAGTTACACAAAAATGAAGAAGAACGCACGCACAAATCCAAAGTTACACAAAAATGAAGAAGAACGCACGCACAAATCCAAAGTTACACACACATGAAGAAGAACGCACGCACAAATCCAAAGTTGCACACAAATCAAGAAAAACGCACGCACAAATCCAAAGTAATACACAAATGAAGAAGAACGCACGCACAAATCCAAAGTAATACACAAATGAAGAAGAACGCACGCACCATTCCAAAGTTACACACAAATCAAGAAAAACGCACGCACAAATCCAAAGTTGCACACAAATCAAGAAAAACGCACGCACAAATCCAAAGTAATACACAAATGAAGAAGAACGCACGCACAAATCCAAAGTTACACACAAATTAAGAAAAACGCACGCACAAATCCAAAGTTACACACAAATCAAGAAGAACGCACGCACAAATCCAAAGTTACACACAAATGAAGAAGAACGCACGCACAAATCCAAAGTTACACACAAATCAAGAAGAACGCACGCACAAATCCAAAGTTACACACAAATCAAGCAGAATGCACGCACAAATCCAAAGTTACACACAAATGAAGAAGAACGCACGCACAAATCCAAAGTTGCACACAAATCAAGAAAAACGCACGCACAATTCCAAAGTAACACACAAATGAAGAAGAACGCACGCACAAATCCAAAGTTACACACAAATCAAGAAAAACGCACGCACAAATCCAAAGTTACACACAAATCAAGAAGAACGCACGCACAAATCCAAAGTTACACACAAATCAAGAAGAACGCACGCACAAATCCAAAGTTGCACACAAATCAAGAAGAACGCACGCACAAATCCAAAGTTACACACAAATAAAGAAAACGCACGCACAAATCCAAAGTTACACACAAATCAAGAAGAACGCATGCACAAATCCAAAGTTACACACAAATCAAGAAGAACGCACGCACAAATCTAAAGTTACACACAAATCAAGAAGAATGCACGCACAAATCCAAAGTTACACACAAATCAAGAAGAACGCACACACAAATCCAAAGTTACACACAAATGAAGAAGAATACACGCACAAATCCAAAGTTACACACAAATGAGGAAGAACGCACGCACAAATCCAAAGTTACACACAAATCAAGAAGAACGCACGCACAAATCCAAAGTTGCACACAAATCAAGAAGAATACACGCACAAATCCAAAGTTACACACAAATCAAGAAGAACGCACGCACAAATTCAATGTTACACACAAATCAAGAAGAACGCATGCACAAATCCAAAGTTACACACAAATGCAGAAGAACGCACGCACAAATACAAAGTTACACACAAATCAAGAAAAACGCACGCACAAATACAAAGTTACACACAAATCAAGAAAAACGCACGCACAAATACAAAGTTACACACAAATGAAGAAGAATGCACGCACAAATACAAAGTTACACACAAATGAAGAAGAAGGCACGCACAAATCCAAAGTTACACACAAATCAAGAAGAATACACGCACAAATCCAAAGTTACACACAAATGAAGAAGAACGCACGCACCAATCCAAAGTTACACACAAATAAAGAACACACGCACAAATCCAAAGTTACACACAAATCAAGAAGAACGCACGCACAAATCCAAAGTTACACACAAATCAAGAAGAATACACGCACAAATCCAAAGTTACACACAAATGAAGAACGCACCACAAATCCAAAGTTACACACAAATCAAGAAGAATAAACGCACAAATCCAAAGTTACACACAAATGAAGAAGAACGCACGCACAAATCCAAAGTTACACACAAATCAAGAAGAACGCACGCAACAAATCCAAAGTTGCACACAAATCAAGAAGAACGCACGCACAAATCCAAAGTTACACACAAATCAAGAAGAATGCATAAATGAGGGACTAAAGTTTCGAAAATCGAAATAAAATAACTTGAAACTGAGAAACTTAGATAAATAAAGACAAAAATCAACGTTGAAAATGTGAATGATGTGCAGAAAACATCATTCATCATTCATAAATAAAGCAAAAAATATTTTTCAGTGGCAATTTATTTCCTTTTTAATGTGTCAGTTTCAAACAAACGATCTTCAGTTACGAATTCTGGCCCTTAGCTGGAACGTGGGGGCGGGGCTTAGACGAAGAACCAATCAGAACGATGAGTGAGGCTGGAAGCTTCAGGCTCAGTCCATGCACTGACAGGAGAAACTTGAAAAAAATCGTATACGTAAGAATAATCGTGTTCAAAGCACAGATGTTTAACGTTAAAGTAAATATAGTAATCATTTTCCTTTACAAAAGTTGTGCACAAATAATACTTTACCTTTATGAGTAAAACTTTGTCTTTTTGAAGATAACTTAGTCTTTAGAAGTATAACTTTGTCTTTATTAGTACAACTTTGTCTTTAGGAGTATAACGTTGTCTTTAGGAGTATTAATTGTTTATCCTACAAACGCACGCGCACAAAGGACCCTCCAAGTGCGACCGCAGACACACACGCGCGCCCGCGCGCACACACACCCTCCAGCAGGACGAAACGCGAGCGGGGGTCGGTCAAGCACGGGGGCAAACCCGCACACGAGCCAAAAAGGTTTCAAAACTAATGCTCACCGAGGTTCTCCTGAGGATCCCCGTCAACGCAGTCCGTTCGCGTTTACCGTTTCCTGCGCGGACTGATGACGTGTACATCAAGTGGAATGTGGAACTCTGGTAGATGTAGTTCGAATCTCAAGGACGAAACACTCCGAGAAAATACCGAACTAATCACAACAAAATTAGTATTTTCGGTTCGACAATTTTTGCTAAAAGAAATTATTATAATTTTTTAAAGCTGGTTGTGTTTTTTTATAATAAGCAACTGCAGTTTTTGCTTAAGTTTTGGTTGAACATGGAGGACAATTCATTTCCTTCACTTAATGTCACAAGATGTTGGCTCAATTATGGTCTTTGGTTCTATACAAATCTACACATAAAATATGTAACATATACTCTATTTACATATACAATTTGTATGTCTGCAGACTCATAACGCTGTATTGTAACATCTGTCCAACACAAGAGGCCTTAAGCTCTGATCTGTTTGCTCAGCTGTTAAAAAAAAGACAAAAATAATCATTTGTTTGGGTTTGCTCACATTTAAGATTGTGACAGATGTGTTTTTGTAGCAGGAAACAGCACTATAAATTAATTTGTATGACATCATATGTATCTACAGATGTCAAGAGTGGTTTTCAGACTGGGCGTCACACAGTGTCATAACAAGTGGTTTAGAATTTGGACTTTGAGGGATTTTTTTTTGCTTAAGTTGAAAACTGAGCTTGCATGAAGATTTATTCGGGGTGGGGTGGGGGTGTGGGTTGCGGACACAAGTCAAAGACCAACCATTCTGAAACAGAGTCTTAGATGTTTGTTTGCCTTTTTCAGAGCCTGCTGGAAAAGGACAATTGGTTCCATCATCTAATTTTGGCCAAATGGACAAACAAGAGGTCGCGTCCCTCCTCCAACAAAACACAGCGCCACACAGAGGCCTAGTAGAAACAGACAGTCCTAACTTTCTGTGCAGTAGCCTTCCTCAGCACTGGAGGTGTAACAAGACGTTGCCTGGAGCCTTCACAGTGAGTAAGCCCCTATCAGTTCCTCCGGTTGTTCCACTCCCTGCAGCTTCTGTTCAGTGTTTTAGGCCCAACGGAAATTAAACTTCTCTCTTTTTAAAAGGTAAACTCCTCTAAGGTTTCAGCTTTTTTCAGGTCGTTGCCCTTGGCAATGACGTGCCAGACGGAGTGGTTGTTATGGTGATGGCAGGCAACGATGACAACTGCAGCGCTGAACTACGCAATGCCACAGCAACCATGAAGCAAGGCTCCGCCCTCTTCAACGACCTCCGCTTCATTGGCCGCAGCGGCAGAGGTACGAGCAATTAGTACTTTGAGCTGTGCTGCAGCATCTAACGTTCCCAAAACACAACTAATTACTCTTTCATCCAACTGGTTTATTGAAGAAAGGAAGTGGACTTGAAAAGTATGTGCTGGAAACACCTAAAACATTTTCTTGATCTCCTGTGTGTGTTTTTTCAGGAAAGAGCTTTACTCTGTCTATAAATGTGCTGACGTCCCCTCCTCAGATCGCCACTCTTCAACGTGCAATTAAGATCACTGTGGATGGACCTCGGCTGCCAAGACGTGAGCAAACATGGGTGAGAACAATAAAAGAATTTCCTTCTGACACTTTATCTTCATTCTTGTCTGTCACCTCCAGGACAGAGACAGAAAGAGCTGAAGTCAGACGGGTTCAGGCCTTCAAGCATCAGAAGCTCCACCTGGTCAGGTATGAAAGGAGAGAGTCATCCCTCCCTGTGATGAGTTCTTGCCAAAAGTAAGACAGATCCACTCCAAACGTTTTCCCAATGCCACAAATCTAATGATCAAATTGAGATAATGGGAATCACCTGACACTTCCAGTGAAAAACAGACTCTCTAACTTCATGTGCCACAAAAGCCGCCTGCAGCATGCTTGGAAAGCAAAGCAGGTCTTTTTTTCCTTCAGCTGACATCATCATACATACCGAAAAATGCATTTACCCTCCATTTTCTTCTCTGTCCAAACTCCTCATTTCAGTTTGTTTTGAACATGTTTGTCCTTCTGAGGTTATGTCATACCAATTCTCAACAGTAGTAGGCGAAGGACTCATCTATTTTCCGGCATTTTCTTTGTCCTTGCAGCTAATGAAACCTCTCTTCTGCTGTAATGTAACACTACTGTGATATATAGCTGTAAAACTTCGAACTCCAAGCTTGATCTTGATGCTTACACACATTTTTCCAGAGAGTTCTCAGTTAGGACAGTCCAAGAAGATATGATAGTGGTTGGTGACCCCAAGAAGAAAGATCTAGATAGATAGATAGATAGATAGATAGATAGATAGATAGATAGATAGATAGATAGATAGATATCTCCTCGCAAATATTTGTCTTCTCTTACTGTATATCTTTTGAGTTATTAGTAAACATAACATTTTTGACTGAAAGTATTTTAGAGATGGTCAACTATAAAGTTGAAAAAAAGTGACTTTTGCATAATTCCAGGCCTTGAGTAGTATATCCTTGTTCTACATGTCCTGCATTGTCACCTCACAGAGATCTGTATATTTTAACTGTGTAATCTTTTCATTATTAATACATGGCATTTCTGACTGAACATACTGTTAATACGTTTTTAGCATAGATCGATTGATCTTCTGGATCTTGTCATCTCAAAATTAGCTGGTATGCCAAAAGAGTGTGAGCAGCCCTGTATAGAATTAAGGCTTAATTTGATCAACCTGGTCAAGAGGACTTTATTTATGCTGTGATGTTGGTGACTTTGAACCAGAATATTTTTCCAGCTATGAAAAAAATGTTTTTGTTTTTCATGTAGATGCTAAATAATGGTAACTTTGGAGTACCATGATTAGCAATGCAGAAAACCAAGATCTGAACTTCTGTTGTTGTTCAGACTGTGACCTTTCACAATACTCATCTAAACTGGGAAATGTTTGTGAGTAAATGTTATTTAGTAACAGCTTAGCAATGGAAATGCATTTTAAAATGAATTTAAACTTGGTGCCACAGCTGGTTTCATAATTTTTCATCAATGGAAATTCCTGTTGTGTGTTTCTTCCTCTGTCTTCAGACTGCAGATCCCTCTCTTCTCCGTGGACTAATGAGACACCTCTTCTGAGTCACATGACCTCTCTGTCATCATCCTTCACTACGACTCCCAGAATCCATCACCTGCCCACCCTACCATACTGTGCTCCGCCTCCTCCGTACAGTTCTTTCCTGTCCACTCCTCCTTCTGCCCCTCCTCCACTGAGCCACTGCTCCTCCTTCCAGCCGTGCAGCTTCTTCTATGGGTCAAACCAGAACCAGAAACAGGACCAGAACCAGACCCCGTCGCAACATGGTGCAGCGGAGGACTGCAGATCTGCATCTGTTCTAACGAATTTCATGGATGGGGCATGTTTTTCAGTTAGAGGGGAGGAGCTTGTCTGGAGACCTTATTGATACCCCCGCCAGATGGCTGGCAGTCCTTTTTTACTGTCCCAGACTAAAGTTTCAATGGGCCTTATACATGTTTTTACTCAGATATACTGACACAAAAGCCACTTTTGTGTCACGACCAACCACAATGTTTACACTGATGTCCAAAGTCTGTCATGGTGGATGCATTTACCCCAAGAAAATGAACAAAACCTCCCAAAAAATTCCACATTTTAAACAAATACATCACCAGTCAGCACATAACCAGTTTGGTTATTGTAAATGGCCCAGTCATTGCATATTGTTACCTCAGAGACATCACAGAACCCGACATCACCCTCCAATTTCGCCAGAACACCCCCAACTTTCTATTCATGGATGATAACGCTCCACCACATCGTGCCAGAATTGTCAAAGCTGGACTTCAGGAAGTGGGAGTGGTTAAATGGTATGACCAGCAATGACCTCTGACCTGAACCCCATAGGTCACATCTGGGAGCAGCTGTAGCAGAGACTCAAATGATCAGACCCCACCTCTAAGTGACCTGAAAGAACTGTGTGTAGTAATTGTGGAAGAGTGGAACAGCTCAGAACAACATCATGAGTCCGGTGAGGAGCAGGAGACGTCACTGTCAACCTGTCATTGCAGCAAATGGTATTTGGAGCTATCTATGTTATTGTTTTAATATTTGGGGTGATAAATATCAGACTAATTCAAAAATTGTGTTTTTTCTCATTCTTTATTAGTAATATCAAAGGATTCTTTTACGTATTTCATTACAATTCGGACCGGATAGGAAAAGCACTCACATATAATACAATATTCCTAACTTGTTGTGAGTGTATTCTCCTTCAAACTGACAAGTCCAAAGCTTTTGGAACACGTTATTGTAAATGGATCGTTTACAGGAGGTATTAAGTTACTTTTTACATTAAAACAGACAGAAGGAGACCCAAAAAACATTTGAATCTATCTGCATTTATCGCAAACCACATCTGTTAAAGAGACTATGGAGACCAAGGTAACTTTTCTGCAACTTATTCCAGTCATAGGGGGCAGAAAAAGAACTACGAGCGGCCCAGGGGGTACAACCAGAGTGAGAAAGTCACTAGAACTCTAACTACTAACGCTAACTAATAGAGATGTGAAGGAAGGAACAAAGGTAAAATGGAGTATTGTAAACTAAATGATACAACACAACTGTCTGTGCTCTATGATTTTGAGGGAATTTCCAGCAGCATAAGCAAATTTGTTTTTAAAGATATAAAAACAAAGTTGGTCCCAAGGTGGACCCCTGAAGGACGCTTTTGGTTACTGGGAGTGGAGAAGACTGGTAGCCAGCTGTATACACAAATTGTACACGATCAGTGATGTAACTTCTGAACCAAGCAACACAATCCATTGAGAGACCTATGTGATAGAGCTGCTTAAGCAGTACTGAGTGGTCAACCTTTAGATAAACAATGAAAGATGGAGATAGGCCTATGAACTAATCCTGGTTTGGATCCACACACCTTGGACCGAAACCTTAAAGAAAGTCCGAACTTCCATTGAACCGTCTGTCTTGGTAAATAGCGCCCTCTTCTGGTCTTAAATCTGTCCAACATGTTTGTTGAGCGTCCAGTATGAAACACAGAAGCAGATCTGATGAAATCAAATCAACCCTTTCTCCTTTCTGTCTGTCTGCTTATAGAAACATGTCAGCGTCAAAACAGAAAATCTGCATCGTTTTGCAGTCTGATTTTCAAATGACTATAGTTTCTGGAGTTTCAGTTTTCAATGAAAAGCTGCTCATTCACACGTGACCATAATGACTGACACCACCACTGGCTTTGACGTCGCTCACGTAAGAGTTAGGTGGAGGGGGTGCACTACACCCACCCACAGAGGACAAACTACCTTTTCCCGGATAAGAATCATGGCCTCAGACTTAGCGGTGCTACTTGATGAAGTAAAAAGACTAAAACCAGAGCATGCAGCAGAGAACAATGACACAAATGGAAGATGCCCAAGCTGGACCTTCGACCATCTTCTCCCAGTTCAGTTTGTCATGACTGTTAATGTGTATTTTAATGTTCTTGTAAATAACTACATGTGATTACAAGGAATCAGTACCAAGATGGATTTGACTTGTTCCTCAGATGACAACCTGTCATGACTGTGAAATGGACCCCGTTGTCATCCCAGTCTGGGTGGGCACTGTGGTGATGTTCCTGTAGCTGAGCTGCTCCTGGGATGACAGATTCCCTAATACTGATTCCTCCCAGCAGAGCCAAGCCTTAAGTTCATTTTAAAACCTTCATTTAGAGGCAACTTTTCAGTATGTGTGGGTATTCGTTATGTGTGGGGTCATGGGTTGTGTGGGTTAACTGGGGGGGGGGGGGGGGGGGGTGTTATTGTGCATGATTTTTTTTTTTTTATGTAAAGTGCTTTGGGTTGCGCAATTTATGAGAAGAGCTTTTTATAAATAAAGTTTGATATGATTAAAGAGAGGGGTGATAGTTGCAAAAAGAAGAAAATTTCTCAAAAAGAAATTCACATATTTGCAACTAAAGGTTAAAAAGATGCGTAATAGGTGATGAAATTTTGCGCGCACCCAGCTTCAAGAAAAATGGGTCCAGAGTATTCGATCTGCCAAACTATGAGGATCTAAATAAAATCATTCCCCAACCAACTCACTTTCTTGAATGAATTGCAATGAAGACTTATGGTGGCCAAGGGTAGATACAGGTCATAGTTTATTGTGTTCAAAACACAAGGAAGGCAAGGCAGAAAGAAAGGCTTCTGCCATTTCTGCCATGACAGTTTTATCTGAAGCAAAAATATTCTCCACTTTAATGGAATTTGGTAAATGGGAAAATGCAGTTTTGTTTTTCATGGTTTTCACCACCTGCCAAGACTTTTTGGGGTCAGACTACATTTAAAGATGTGATATTTGTAATAATCCCATTTGACTTTTCTTGTAGGAGATTCTAAATGTTTTCATGAACCCAAACACAAAGGCATGACCACTTATGTTTTTACAGAGCTTTTCGAAATAAATCAACCTGATCTCTTAACATCATCTATGTCTTTCATGCCTAGTAAATTAGATAAACAGACAACACTCCATGCAGCTAACAAGCTGAAAACATTAGCTGCTAGCTTCATGCAGCTAACAGGCTAAAAACATTGGCTGCTATCTCCATGTTGCTAACGGCTAAAAACATTAGCTGCTATCTCTATGTTGCTAACGGCTAAAAACATTAGCTGCTATCTCCATGTAGCTAACAGGCTAAATACATTAGCTGCTAGCACCATGTAGCTAACGGCTAAAAACATTAGCTGCTAGCTCCATGTAGCAAGTCTGGGGTGAATCCTGAATTGCAGAAAATAAGAAAAAGACCAAGCCCGGTTTTCTGGTGAGTAGAGAAAGCAGCAACAAATTAGAAGAACTGATTTGAACATGGATTTACTGAGCATAGGGAAAGGATTTTTGATTATGCGTGTAGATGTTCGATGATAACTAAATGTATTTAATGTTGGTGTTTGATGTTGATTATATTGTATAAACTCAAGGTATAAGTTTAGGGGTAGGCTTAAAAAAGTTTTATCTTCTTCCTACCACTGTTTTAACAATATATTAATGTAATTTTAAAAAATATTTTACATACAATTCTCATTTGTGATATCGTCTTGTTGTTTTATTTTTTTATTCAATTCAATTTTTATTTATATAGCCCAATATTACAGCCAATGGACTGATTATGAATATATTGCAAGAAGCAAAAATAATTATTAAACATGTAAAAGTAAACATTAGCTGGTTATAAAACAGACTAAGCTGAACAAACGGTTATAAAACAGACTAAGCTGAACAAACATCTCTGCCCTTACACCCTCCTTCGGGGTGAGGAAAAACTAATTAAAAAAAACGCTATCTTTTTTTTTTGGGGGGGGGGGGGGGGGGGGGGGGGGGGGGGGGGGACTAACTAAGAAACCTCAGGGTTGCCCACATGAAGGAGAGATCCTCAACCCCAGACGGACAGGTGATGTGCTAGAACTATTAAAGAAAAGTGAGCTTAATTCATTCTGTAACTACATGGTTGAATAACAAATATATGTCTAATAAACAAACATGTCTAGATAAACAGCTACAAGTTAAGATAACAGCTAAGTATTAAATAAACAAAGACATGTTTGAATAGTCTTTCAGATGGGCTTCATCCAGTAGGAGTTGTGGAAACTGCTGGGGTTGCTGGAAGAGCCAGAGGCGAGGTCACGGCCAAAGACAGGAGCGGGAAGAGCCAAAGGCGAGGTCACAGCCAAGGACAGGAGCACAGGTGAGACGAGGTCACGGCCAAAGACAGGAGCAGGAAGAGCCAAAGGCGAGGTAACAGCCAAGGACAGGAGCACAGACGATCCACCTGGAATCAGAAATCTCTCCCACTCCCCCGTAAGGGTGTGGGAAAGAGAGACAACATGTGAATGGCACTGCACCAAACAGGCATGATAAACCAAATAAAATAAAGCAATGGCAGATGGCAAGTGATGTAATGAAGATTGCAGGTGGAGAGGGGGGGTGGGAGAAGGATGCAGACCCGGATTAGGGTAGGGTTTATTGTGAGATACATAAGAGGTCAGTAGAAAAGGGAAGAGAGAGATGAAGTAGAGGGGGTTGTGGACTTGAGTATGTTGTGTAATGCAGATGGTACTTGGGGGTCCCTTGGAGTCTGAGTGAGTGTAGTGGGATCCAGTGATCCCTTGAAATAAAGGTGTTATGTAATGTTGTGCAGTTGGGATTTGGTGGTCCCTTGAAATTAATGTGAGTGCCATAGGACATAGAGTCCCTTAACGTGTATGTAGTGTGTGAGGGAAGGGTAGAAAATAATTACTCTCTTTGTATTGTTAGAAATAAAAATGTTGAAATGAAATGAAAGTCGTGATGTTCTTCTTGTTACATTTGTCTACAGTGTTCCTTCTTATCCTCTGTTTCATGATTCCTGTTTAACACATTTAACATATTCAGATTTTTTCCCACGTCCCTTGAGGTGGCAATGAGAGCTTCAAGGGAACATAAAGACACAGGTTATGTGCCCTCATTAAGATGCAGTTATGCATCTGAAATACTCCTCTCTACAACTGGCCAACCCAGAAGCACACAGCACCTGTACAGGTCAACCTCCCATATGGGTGAATGTGAATCAGGCCTTTGACTCTCAGAAATGTCAGCTGTCTGTTTGATTTTTCAATTCGCAGAGAGAAGTTCCAGTTGGAGTTCTATAAACAAGTTCTGGAGCTACTGGAAGCAAATCAAAGATCCAAAAAGTTTCTTTTCATGCCCTTGTTTTACACAGGGCAGCGCCTGTGAGTAGCTGGGAGTTGCTATAGCAACCCCTAAATTTGGCAAAGAAACCCCTTAGCAACCCCAAATCTACCAAGACCTAAATCTAACACTTTATTTAAAAAATATTAACTATGCACAATTTTATTGCATGTCATCACTTTTCATTTAATATTGAATGTTTTCAATTTTCAAAGGGAGCACGTGTTTTATGTTTTGCCATGGCTTTGACGGACTGCAAAAATAGCAGATGTCATCTTGACAAAAAAGATTTTATTCAAAACATGAAGCAATAATTGATGGATGATGGAGGCTGAACAACATGTTTATTAAGACTTCTAGAACTAAAAGAAGAAAAGGAGACTTTGACGCTAGAGTCACAGAGATTCTTGTGCAGGAGAGACGAATGGACTTCATTTAGAATACAGGTAAAGGCTGACCAGCATATGTGTGTGTTCGTGTGTTTGTTGGTGTGCATTTGTGTGCTAAAAGAGCACGCTCCCATTGACTGTAAAAACAATGGACAAAGCAACCCCATAATAGGAAGTTTCAAGAAGACCAAAATCCCATAGACTTCTATTGAGAAATAGACCGTTATTATTCAGTCATTTTATTTGTCCATAATAATAACCATTCTTGCTCTAATTTCTTCTTCTTAACACGGTCTTTATAATCCTAATTTTTTCTTAATCGCAAGTTATTCATGTTATAAATTGACCAATCAGATGCCTCAGCAAGTGTATGTGGGTCTGATTTCTAATGTCTGAGGCGTTTGATTGACAGATTTTGGGTAACCAATGGCAGCAGACTTCATCAATGCCATCTGAGAAGACTTTTTTCAGTTTATTTTACAATTTACAAATAACATACCTTTACATTGCCTGTACCATTGTTTTGTAGTCAATGAAATTTACCAATGCATCTGTTTTAAAAGAGAAAGAAACGGAAAACTTAATCGGATCTTTTTCAATATTTAATGCAAAATGTATCCTTTATCTGAAGCTAAGGCATGCAATCATCACAACACAATGTTTCTGTGAGAAAGCAGCTGCAGCATTAGCAACTCACTATCAGCCATGCTGCCCATCAACCACTATAGCAAACGATTTGATAACCCGCTTTTTTCTTTTTATTAACATTAAATGAAAACAACAGAGATTTTTCTGTGTCTATCAGGCTCAACGCAGATGAACAAGAAGTGAAAAACACAAAGATTCTGTAGAAAAAAACACTCACACTGTAAACAAATGAAGTTGAAAGTTAACGCAGGTTTCTATGTTTAAATACTTGATTCTAGCTGGTTTATACATGTTTTCGAAATATGTGTGGCATTACCTGTTTTTGTTAGACAAAATAAGAATAAATAAAAGATAATGCAATATTACTGTTCGCAGAATCAAATGATCGAATGGTTCTCTCTAAATGACTTACAATTTACAATTTCTCGAGCCCGCGTTGTTGAAGGGAAAGCTGTGTACATCCTGATTGGCTGGAGACCTTGTCAATCAATCTCCACTGTGCTGTGTCTCCTGTGCAAAAACGCACAGCTCTCCAGATCTCCATAAATCTTTGATCCTGATCAGATCTTTGTCTTCATTCTATAATCCTTGACTTATTTTTCTACAAAGGTTTGAACTTTAGAGTTTAAACAAGAGAAAAGTGTTCAAATGTTCACGTCTGTCTGAGAAAAGTGTAAAGCGTAAAGCAATGATATCGCACAGGAGGGGTGTTCACAAAGGGAAAAATCAGAAACCGTTATATGTTCACTGTTATTGATCATATGAAGCAGAATTTAGAATCTGGAAGAATAGAGTTTCAAACAACAACCTGTACAGACCTGAGAACAACCTTCTCCAGAACAGACAGATCATTACTGACAGAAGAAACCAGATCAGCTTCACAAAGACGAGACATTTGTTATTTGTAAATACCAACCTTTACCATCATTACAAACCTTCTTCTTTTTTCTTGTAGTTTTGCACGTTTTAATCAGTATTTTGTGTTGTTTCATTTAAAAGTTGAAAAGTAAATCATTGTTTTTAGTTTTCATCTGTTATTTTGTACATTCTATCTGAAAGGAGAAATAAAAGCATAAATATGCATAAACATTTTTTTAAATTATTCATTATTCATTTTGTGCACAAGTTTAAAAGAGCCGAATGGATAAGAAGCGCCAGAATTCCCATCACTATTGTGATGTTAAATGTGTGAGGAGCTGCAGGCTCCAAAGTCTCAAAGGGGCGATGACGGGAGAAGACAGACTATTTATTCTTTCATTTTTGAAATGTTTTATTTTGATTTTCTGTAAAGATTACAGGAAGGGATTTTTAAAATCTGGTTATGTGTGGTTTTCTGGAAAAGCATCAATGTTTACGTTTAGCCACACCCTCTGACTGTCACTCTGTTTCTGTGAGCCGACAAACTCATTCCAGAAGAACACAGTTTTGGGGCCCTCATCAGAAAAGGTTTGGGGACCCCTGCTTTGCTGCTTTACTGACCAGCAGGGGGCAGAACTGCCCCCCAGAAAATGCACAGAGAAGAAAAGCCTCTCCTGGTTTCTTTTCTATTGGACCAAAGTTTTCAAACATAAAGACCGCCTCGAAGTTACACAAAAGACAAAAATCTTGTGTTTACCAGAGACTCAAATCTATGGTTGACTGAGTACGGATGCATGAGTGCAGGATTTCACAGGAGCTGCTGCTTCAGCTTCTGCTGCACTCAGAGTTCCTTATCAGAATTTCTTTCATTTCTTTTTGATCCTTCTGTTTCTGGTGTAGCTTCATAACCTTGTCAGAGTAGATGTCAATGTTTAGATGCCCCCCGTTCCCTCCTAGTGTGTTCTGCAACACCAGTGAAGTGTTCCTATTATTAGACCAAAGAGATCTGCTTCAGTTTGAGAAGATTTGTTAGTGTGTGCTCTTTTAAGGGAAGGCATTCTGTCAATGCTCCTGCTAGCTTCACTTCTGAAGATAGCAGAGGTGTGATACACTCCAGTCAATCCACACACAAAGCATATCAACAGCATGTGTTTGGAGAGGGTCTACACCTTCCTGGACACCACCATATCAGCTGACCTCACCTGGTCCTCAAACACCAGGACTATCCTAAGGAGGCCCAGCAGCGCCAGCTTTTCCTGAGGTCACTCAGGAGAAACATCAACCAGAAGCTACTGAGGACCTTTTACCACTCAGCCATCCAGCCCATCCTATCCTACTGCATCCTGGTTTGGTTTCCCCTCTGTATGGAAGCAGAATGGCAGAGGCTCCAGAGGGCAGTGAGGTCAGCAGACAGAACCATCAGCCTGAGCAGAGCTTTAGAGTTCCTTAGTAATCAACTGAACCAGATTTTAGACTGTGGAAGGACGCTGGAGTGAAACTGCCTTTTTTTTGCTCCTGTGCGTGGAGCGTATCTTGTTGTGGGGTACAGGGTGTGTATAATAAAAGGGGAGTTAACATTGGGAGGTAGGACAGTGAAAGGAGATCTTCTGCAGTGATGTCCAAGTACCGCCCTCCCCCACCAAGGACCCTACATGTCCAAGGTGGAATGGACTCAATGCACAGAGCTGTGTGATGCATTTCCGGCTCTTTATTTCCGGTTGTGGCTAACTGTTTAGAGTGACTTAGCAAATCTCTTTGTGTTATTCCTGGTATTGTCTAATTTTGGTTATCTATTACATAGCCAATGTTATTCGCACATATTTACTTGTGAGAAGTGTTGATTTGATTTTGATTTTAAAAATGGTTTATTTCAAGCAATCAAGGCAAGAATTCTTACATAAACAGTACAATCAACAAAGGATTAAATTCATACAAAGACATATCAAACATTGGATGATTGTAGATTGCTTCAAAGGGAGTGGAAAGAAGCAAACGTATATAATCCCACCTCATATTCACCTAACCATTTACTTTACTCATGATATCAGTATCCAGTTCATGGAATGGCCGTGGTGCAGTGGAAAGGGCAGTCGGCCTGTGATCGAAGGATTGCAGGTTCGCTTCCGGCCTTGCCCGCCCATGTGTCGAAGTGTCCTTCGGCAAGACACTGAACCCCACATTGCCTCTGATGGAAGGTTGGCGCCAGTGTTCGGCAGCGAAGCCATCATCAGTGTGTGAATGGGACTGTGACTGTAAAGCGCTTTGGACCTTTAATGAAGGTAAAAAATTGCTATAGAAGTATACACCATTTACCATAACTTAGAGCTTTATACATTACCAACACAGAATAAGGTCATTAAAAATATTAATCTTCAACAAATCACATGACTATGTAAGTAGACATAAAACTAGAATTTATCATTTCAGTTAGAATATTTATATCAAGCAGAAAAATATATCTTTATTTGTTCTGATTTTTACTTTCCATTAGAAAATCATTAAGATAAATCAAATGCCAAAAATTCAAAAAGAAATAAATGCAGATTGTTTATGCATTATTTATTAGCAATCATACGTCAGAAAGCAGAGCTGTAGTTTCCATATCCATTTCCAGAGGGCAAAGAAGGAGAAGAGAGAAAAAGTGTGTTTGTCCTCAGCCAGAGTTTGCAGATCTGCTCTTTGTTCTTATTGCAGACTTTTATTGTCAGGTCTTTTGACCTTCAGCTGACCTTCTGGTCTGAAGTCTCTGCTGAAAATCTAGAGACAGCACTTGTCCTTGGGAGCCATAATTTTCTTGAGATATATTGGACTCTCAGCTTTATTTCATTGCTCAGACGTTAGTGATCAAGCACATCTCAAAGTTTTTCATGGTGTTGATGAGCAGTACTGCAGAACCGTCTGGTGGACCTTATAGTTTAAGGAAGATCCTGGAGCCCTTAACACAGGTCTTTTGTATTTGATTGTGTCTCTTTAGCAGCCTGGAATGCTTTGCCAGTTCAGCCCTTCTTTTAGTTAAGTGATCATTTAAATAGGCCTCTGAACCTTTCAAGCATTTCCTCTGATTTATCAGAGCTGTCTTGTGCTTCTGGTTCACAAACCTGATAAGGATCGTTGGTTTATCCGTCTCCTTTCTCTTGGGAAGCTGTCAGCAGAACTGGATGGTACGTCTAAATTCCTTTAGATGTGAGAAATGATCCAACTGGATTCTCCACGCTGTCGTCTGGAGCCCTAGCTGCACAGGCGTTATCTTCTGAAGGACGAAAGGCGGCGCTGTTAGCATCTCTGCTAACATTAGCTGCTCCAGGCCTAGCTCAGTGTTTGAGTTGAAATTCAGTCAAAATGACATTATTCATTCTGTCTCGTTGTTCCTTGTTGTCCATTCTTATCTCCAGGAGGTCAAGCCGATTATCTCTTTGTTCATCTCGAGCTCTGTTGCGTCAAAACTCCTCCATGAGCTTAATGAGGGGTGATAATCGGGCTTGGAGATGTAACAGTCGATTTAGCTCGGATGTCTTCGAGTGCCTTTCTGATGTCCGAAATGTCAGATGCATCCAGGTTTTTCTTTGGGGCCATGGTCAGCTCTCTGTATTGCAGAATTACTATTTTTTTGCAGTGATTCTGTGATGACTCAGGATAAAAATCACTTAAAGGTGATGAGGATCAGGAAAGCTGGAAACATGCATTTGCTCAAGACCCAGAACAGCATAAATAGTGATAGAAATTCACACGTAATACATGCAAAGATGCACATTGCTGCTCTGCTGCATCCAAGGCTGGATTTTGTTGTATTTAAAATTATTCTTAGTGTTAAAGTCCCATTAGCTGTCATGACCCTCAAAGACCTGTTAGTCCACCTTTGAGTAGTACACCCACACTCAACCTATTATCCTGAATGTTTGAGGTTGTTAGCTGCATAAAGACCCCCAAGTAGACCTCCACAAGGCTGGAAAGGGCTATGTGGCGATTGCCAAGCAGCTTGTGAAAAAAGATCCACTGTTGGAACAATTGTTAGAAAATGGAAAAAAGCTAAACATGACTGTCAATCTTCCTTGGACTGGGGCTCCACGCAAGATCTTGCCTCATGTGGTTTCATTGATCCTAAGAAAGGTGAGGACTCAGCCTAGAACTACACAGGAAGAACTGGTCAACATCCTGAAAGGAGCTGGGACCACCGTTTCCATGGTTGCTGTTGGTAATACATTAAGTCGTTGTGGTTTGAGATCATGCATGGCACAGAAGGTTCCCCTGCGTAAACCAGCACATGTCCAAGCCCGTCTTAATTTTGCCAATGACCATTTTGGATGATCCAGAGGATCATGGGAGAAAATCATGCGATCATATGAGATTAAAATAGAACTGTTTGGTCTGAATTCCTTTCGCAGTGTTTGGAGGAAGAAGAATTATAAGAACCATCACCCCCATAGCATGATGCTACCACCCCAAGCATGAGGGTGGTAGCATCATGCTATGGGGGTGTTTTCTGAACATGGTATAGGACGACTTACTGCATTAATGAGAGGATGTCTGGGGCTGTGTATGGTGAGATTTTGTGGAACAACCTAATTCCCTAAGTTAGAGCATTAAAGATGGGTCATGGCTGGGTCATCCAACATGACAATGACCTGAAGTACACAGTCAGGATGACCAAGGAGTGGCTCCATAAGAAGCAGATCAGGGTTCTGGAGTGGCCTAGCCAGTCTCCAGACCTAAACCCAATAGAAAATCTTTGGAGGGAGCTCGAACTCTGTTTCTGAGTAACAGGCCAGAAATCTGACTGATCTAGAGAAGATCTGTGTGGAAGGGTGGACCAAAACCCCTCCTGCAGTGTGTTAACCTGGTGACAAACTACAGGAAACGTTTGACCTGTGTAACCGCAAGCAAAGGCTACTGTACTAAATATGAACATGGATTTTCTCAGCTGTTCAAATACTTATTTTCCTCAATGTAGATGTAAAAAATAAAACTCAGTCTTTTAGAGCACCCACAGACTGTTAATTACATTTGTTGAAGAACTTGTGAGTTTGTCACCACTTTTGGAGTCACATCATGTGACTACAGAAGCAGAGGTTGACATAGCCTGTGGGAATACAGGACTTCATCACAAGTTCTGGTTAGAACAGAGCAGCTTTCACTTCTCTTTGATGCATCAAAGCAGCTTCGAAACTTTTTTTTTAGATTCAATCCTCTCTGTCTTCACACGCTGCTTTTCCATAAGTGGACTTTACCTTTCTGCACCAAAGGCACAAATAACTAGAGGAAACATAAGCCTTGATCTGTTTCAAAATATATTACATTAAATGCAAATGCACTTTTGTTATTTGCATAAGTTCAGTTGCACAAAAAGCCCAGCACATCATTTTTATTTTGTAATTTGTGACAGTTGGACAACACATGTGTTTGGGTTCAGTGGGTACTTGCTAAAATTTGTGGTTTTGGCTAAATAAATGGTATCTTCAACTCAAGACATGACTATCTAAACAGTATTTTTGTTTTAGAAGTTAGTTCATTCAATAGGAAGTTACAATTCTGTGGATTCAAACACGCTAAGGATCATAAGTGTGTAATGAAACTTGCTGGTTTGAGATCAGACGTTCCTCTGTCTGTTATGGTCGATCAAAATAACCCAGATAAAGAACAAATCAGTCAAGGCATATTTTACAATTGAAGGATATTTTAACATTGCTTACACACTAAAATAAGAATTTCAAGTTTATATGCAAAATTCTACTTCAATGACATTTACACAATTTCAGCCTGACCCCTTTTGCAAAACACTACAAACTCTGATTAGTAAAACTCTACACACTTTTCCCCACCTTAGACAGAGATTATTGTGAGGTCACTTCTTTGTCATTACAAATCCTCAGATTACTAATAATGAATTATAGAGAGGTAGAGAGAGATGAAGGTGAAGGTCTAGGTAGATAAACAAGGAGGTGGAGGAGGAGGTCTAGGTAGATGAAGAAGGAGGTAGAGCAGGTCTAGATAGATGAAGGTGAAGGTCTAGGTAGATAAACAAGGAGGTGGAGGAGGAGGTCTAGGTAGATAAAGAAGGAGGTGATGGCCTAAATAGATGAAGAAGGAGGTGGAGGAGGAGGTCTTGGTAGATGAAGAAGGAGGTGGAGGAGGAGGTCTTGGTAGATGAAGAAGGAGGTGGAGGAGGAGGTCTAGATGGAGGAAATGATAAGGAGTTGATAGAACCTGAACAAAAAAGACAAGTTCAAATTTAAATCCATGCAACACTTTTGATCATGTTATCAGCCATGGACTGATACTGATGGAAGCTGGGCGAAGAGTTCAACCAAATCTCAGCAGAAATACAGTTGTATCAGTAATTTCAGTGAGAAAACAGAGAAGCTACAGACACACTTGAAATATTCCATCTGTCGCATCAATGTTGTGCAGTGCTTGGTGTGTGTAGAGTAGGACTAAATGTAAATGTTATCCATGTATTTTTAACTAATCAGGAGGAATGTTGTTGGTTTGTTACCATTTCTTTTATCGCTTACATAAAAATTCTGGCCAGAACATGCTTTTTGCTAAAGTAACTTTTTTGTTGTTTGCTTTGTTTTGTGTTTTTGTTGATCACAGAAGTGTGAAACGAACAACAAAAGTGTCTGATCATTGAGTTGTTGTTCTAAATAATAATAATAATAATAATAAAACCAATTTTATTTGAAGTGCCTTTCAAAGCACTCAAGGACAATTTGCAATAAAATTGCATTGAATAAAAAAAAATAAGAATAAATACATATAAAAGCGAGGCACAATAAAATCAACAAACAGAAAAATGGGTAGTGAGTCAAACTGCGAAGGTGGATTTAAACTGGTGGGTTTTGAGTCTGGATTTGAAAAAGGGAAGAGAGTTGACATTACAGAGGTCAGGGGGAAGAGAGTTCCCGGGTTTTGTTACCCACGGTAACCAGACGGGCAGGGGCACAGCAGAGAAGCAGAGGACCAGAGACAGCGGGAGGGGGGTGGAGATCTGGAGGAGATCGGTGAGATAGGGAGGAGCCAGATTATGAAGGGATTAAAAGGTGAGAAGGAGAAATTTGAACTGGATTCTGAATTTGATTGGGAGTCAGTGCAGTTGCTGGAGGATGGGGGTGATATGGTAAAAGAATGGAATTCTGGAAACGACACAAACAGCTGAGCTCCAGACCAGTTGGAGTTTAAGAGTTTTATTCGGTAGACCAGAGAGAAGTGAATTGCAGTAATCAAGATGAGAAGTGACCAGACTGTGAACTAGGATAGAAGGGTGCAAGTGACTAAAGTTACATAGATGAAATGGGCAGACCGAGTGATGCTGTTGACATGAGAATGAAAGGATAGTGAACTGTCGAGGATTGCACTGACAGGAACAGGAAGAGGCTGAAACAAATGTGCAAAGATCCAGCTCCGTTCTGGGATGTCCCCATGGGATGTCTGTGACTGTGGTGAATGAGAGGAGGATTCAACAGAACTGAGATCATCATCATCATCCCTCTCTGCACTGAGAAGCTCCTTCAGTCAGAGGCTAAAGCATCCTTGCTGCTGCAGGAAGAAGAGCTTTCAGAGAGATTTCCTCCCATCGGTGATAAGACTCTACAACACCTCATGGATGCTGGACACTTCACTGTGTTTCTATGTATATTTTTGTTGTCTTTTGAGCTAAGGTAGCAAATCAATTTCCTTATCATGAGCTCAATTGAAGTTCTATCTTATTCCTCTACTTAAATTGAAGACAGAGTAATAGTAAGTAATAGTTCAATAAATGTAGGCAGCTGTTTTCTCCTTATTCCAGATGAGCAGAGGTGCAGCAGGACAATCAAATGTTTTCATCTGTGTCACATCACAACTTTAGAGTAATTTCAGCTCAGAGAATGAAAGGTCAGGAAAGTCGAGCTTTTCTTCAGTCATGTTGAAATGACTTATCACTTATTATAAGTGATAAGTGAATGACTTATTCACTTATCTGGGACACTTCTTGTACATAATCCCATGTTTTTGTATCGTTTGCGCTCTCATTTAGACCCGTTTCTCACCTGAGAAGCTCTGATCATGCTATCTGAGAAAAGCATCCAGGCGCTTTGACAGGTGTACGCCTTCAGTATTTTTGCATTCTCAGGCCATTTCAGCTCAGATGAACTCACTTTTGTCAATTATCTTTGATTGGTGAAATGCTGTTTTGCCCTTTCTGCGGTGATGGAGTTTCTAGTCTTCAGATATTGTTGTATATTTTTAAAACTTCTATGATTTGTAAACCAACAAGTCATGCAAGCTTTCAGTGACATTTGGAACATTAAACCCTTTGTTCTGTTTTCACTGTCTTCACTTGCATCCTTGCAGGTTTTAGCCCCACAGAAGAAGAGTTATTTCTGTTGGGATGGTTCTGCTGGTGAGACGGGCACACGGGGAAGAACATGCTCACATGCAGGAATGTGGAATTAGGGAGTTGAACCATTGTGTCTTTATACAATATGAGACTTCCTTTCTATGCCAGACGCCACAAACAAACATACATTAGTGTTGAATAGCAGGCAGCGAGGCACCAGGCCCACTTCCTCTAGAGATGTGGATGAAGGAGAGGCAGAAAGGGAAGGGGGAAGGGGGGTGGGCATAAACTACAGCCTCCCTCACAGTCACTTCAGTTCAGACCTCTGCACCCCCCCTGCTGTTCTACTCTGTCTGCTGTGGGACCAGCTCAGCCTGTTCCTCGTTCTTTGCCCAAAGCTGACCGTGACAACGGTTTAGGACTTCACTTTTCTGGACCATCCTTTCTGAAAGGGAGTCCGTGCCTTGCTCAAAGGCTGTTCCAGAGACAGAAAGACACCCATCACTGCAGACCGTTCTTCAGACTGCAGCCGCTCTCTTCCACATTTGAGATCAGGTAAAACACGTCTGTCCTGACAGACAAAGAACACACACAAACACACAATCATTGATTCAGCTTAAAATGATCCGAAACAAATCAATGATTTTAAAACCAAAAACATTGTAACTCCTACATGTAAAAAAAGTAACTTTTTTACACAACAAAAGTTATTTTTGCTGAAATCAGGAGTCGGGATGAGCAGCCAACCATCCTCTAGATGAACTATTAAGGTCCAGATGAGTCCTGTGAGAACATGACAAGGACAAAGGAGAGTTTCCAAAGTTAAACAAAGTAAATGGGTTGAGACTGGTCTGAATGTGAAATGAAGATGCTTAAAAATGCTGAAGAGGGAAAAAGAAACAATGCAGCGTTTCAGTGATTTGTCTTTCATTTACTGCTGTTTCAAACCAACATTCAGTCACTTCTTGATCGTTTGTGCTTCAGACTTCAAAAGTAAAACATCATGAAATGGATCAGGAGGTTCCTCTGTTCCTTTTTAAAAGGATCTAGCTGCCAAAGGAATCAAAAAGATCCATTGTGTTCATGTGTGTGTGTGTGTGTTCATGTGTGTGTCTGCCACTTTCAATGTCTGTTGCTGTTTGTGCAGGTGTGTGTGTGTGACTGCCTGTCTCTATGTCTGTTTCTGTGTACGTATGTCTGTGTGTATATTTATGTGTGTGTCTGTGTGGTTGTGTTTCTGTGGATGTGAGTATTTGTGTGTGTTGTTCTCTGTGTGTGTGTTGTTGGGACAGGATGCAGAACAATTCAGCGCAATGAATACACACTCAAGCAAAGGTCAGGAGAAAGTCTTTACCGGGAAGTAATATTGTTATTAATGATGCTGAGAACACTTGTGAGGAACTGACATGCTCACACACACACACACACATGCATGCACACACACACGCACACACACACGCATGCACACACATTTAAGCCCCAAGGTTACATGAAAACAGGAAGGGATGGGCACTAGAAGAATCTCTGATTAGGATGAACCACGAAATGACTTTTTTCCTCCTTTTCCAGAAATGTTATTCTGAGAAAGTTTTCTTTGAAGATTTGAGTTTTGAAGAAACCAAGCGGGCATTTCTGCACTGAAATCAACTCCAGTCTCTTGTATAACTCTAAAAAGAAAACAGTTTAAAAATACCAGTGATGTGCGGGGAGGTTTTTGGCTGCGGACGGACAGATTCTTTCAGTCCGATTTACAAATCATTGAACTTATCATATTTTCCAATTACTGATTGTGTTTCATATCTCATATTCATTTTTAAAATCATAGCAGGTTCATATTGGACCAAGGAAAAATATAGAGGTTCATATTGGCTCCAAAAAGCACCAAGGTGAATGCTACAGACAGACTAGAACACAGAAGATGGATGCTCTTTCACAAACGAGTGTGCATGCTCACACACAAAACGTGCATACTGGTCTAAGCTTTCCTTGTACATGAAGTCCATACATCTCTCCTTCTGAAAAAAAATCTCTGTGTCTTTAGCATAACCTCCTGATATTCTCTTAGCTGTCAAAGTCTCAGTCTCCATGACGATGTTTTGGTCTAGCATTGATCATTCATGAATTATTACTTCACATTTTGAGGAAAGTCCAACTTTGAGACACTTCTTTAAGTCCCACTCCAATCATCTTTTGATCTATTTTAAAGCTCTTTTGGAATTGGAAATGGTTTATTTCAAGCAAAAAAGCAAGAACTAGTACATCAAACAGTACAATCAACAAAGGTTTAAATACATGCAGAAATGTATCAAACATAAGATAATTAGGCATCCAACTATAGATTGCTTGAAAGGGAGTGGGAGGAAACAAAGTTATATAATCCCACCCTGTCTCTGCCGTACCATTTTATTTACATGAGTTAACATTATCCGGTTCATAATTAATTATCAGATATTTACACCTTACAAACACAGTATCAGGTCACTAAGAATTCTCAAGTATCAATAAATTACACAACAAGATGAAATACATGATGATCATAATAGTAAACGTAACATTATTTCAGAATTCTTTTAATTTGGATTATGGTGTTTTTAAGAAAAATCAAAAAGCTGGTGTCATTTTTTAGATCATAGTTTCTGCAGAGCGGCAGGATTTCATCAAAAATTTGGCTCTGAGTTGTGGGCGAGACTCTTAGCTGGAGTAAACCTCCCCCTTTCTATGATCCAGCTGTTTACACTCTATCCCACTAGCTTACAGCCCCTCAGAACCCCAACCTAACATTAGCGATGCAAATAAAATGGTGCAGTAATATCAGCGCTATCCAGCCGGACAGTTCTGATCCAGATTTCCTGCTCGACACTACGTCTGTAATGTTGGATATTGTTGATAAAGTTTCATTCAAAGTGGATTCACGTCTGTTATTGTATTCAGAAAATACAGTTTTTGTGAATGTCCCATGAATGAAGTTTGTTGGATTTATCCACCATGTCTTCCAGTTTGCTCTATGACAATATTCTCTGACATTAAATCCCAAACTGGTGACAAGCAGCACAGTGTCAGGTAAGATAGCTGTTGACAAGAAATGTATTCATAAAGACAATAATTAGTGCACAACTTTGCAAAAAAAAAAGTGAACACAACAATTATTTTTACGTTTGACATGTCGGTTTTGAATACGATTTGTTTTGTCTTGAATACAAACTTCTACTATCAACAAACAGGGTCGCTGGCAAGTACATCGAGTCCCGTAACATCAATTGTTAAAACTGCATGTGCGTGCTGAAGTTTATTTATGAAGCTAAAATGACATAGAACATTTTAGATTGTTATTGATCTAATAACAGTAAAATGATATTGTCAAAAATTGAATAAAACAGATCATAATATGTCGACCTCTGGCTGCATTTTTTGATTGTCTGGCGACAGCAGCTGATCGTGTAAACAATGCAGCAGCATTCAGTTTAAGGCCCGGAAGTGGTGGGAAACAGCCCAAAAGGAGTAGCAGACATATCACTCCACTTATTAGATGTAAAAAGAAAAAACATGTCTATCGAAATTGGTAGTAAGAGGATAACGAACTAAAAACAGCTAAGCTAACTCAGAGCTAAAGTAGGCAAACTCGGCGTCCGGTGGGCAGACCTTTGAGCAGCAGCAGCAGAGGGAGATCCCTCTGCTTGAGCGTTTTTATTTTCTTTCATCATTCTCTTATTAACCTTTTTTTTTTTTTTTTTTGACAAACATGGACTTTTCTTACACCTAATATGAGGGATGTCTGATTTTTTTGTTTTTTTTTCCGGGTCCAGTGCGTTCTTAAAACGCATAGCTGATGTCGCCTCTCAACAAAAAGATGTGGCAGGACATTGCTGTTAACATTTTGTTATTATTATTCAGCAGAGCTATAGTATCAAGATAATATTCTTGCAAGTGGAAAAAAAATCCAAAAAGTTTACCAATAATTCTATTTTAGTTTAATAAATGAGCGTGCTCAATATAAGCTATAAGCCTGTGACTCATTTTTGACAGTTTGACAAATTCCTGTTCATGACAAAGACAAATCCTATTTAAAATAGACTGGTCAAATGTAAAACTAAATGTAGTATTCATATTTTTCATAAATTAACTTGCATGCATATTTGTCTTTATGAAAACATTTCCTATTGACAGCTATCTTACCTCATTGAACAGCTCGTTAGCCTAACATTGGTCGTAGCATGATAGCATCCGTGTGCAACAACACCGGTGTCTCCATATCAACACTGTTTTACCAAACTCTGTTGATGCTGTGAGTCCAGCTGGTTTTTTCTCCATTTCTGTTCGGATCTCGTTAAAAACCACCACGTTCTGCTGCTCCATCAGCCAAAGCTAAACGCCACACAGATAAGTGTACAGAAGCTACGGGAGTGTGGGGCGCTTTACATGTCCCGTACGCTTGTAAATTTTGCGCAGCAACTTTTTTATTTTCTCAGCCTCGTGGAAGAAGCTCTTCTTCTTGCTGCTGCTTTCATGTCTGCTCGTTGAGAAACAGACGGGCTGACCAAGAAAGCAGAGAGCTGGGGAAATAAAATCTCGATCTTAATCTGCTTAAACAACAAATTTGAATTAATTAAATTAAATCGATATATCGCCTAGCCCTATAAAAGAATAGCTCATCTGAGAAGAAATTGTACATTTCACTGATTATTATGAAGTATAATGGAAGAAAAAATATAGGTATTGCAGATACCTACAGTTAGACAGAACCACAGAACACCAGGAAAGAACAAGAAATGGTGTGTGAATTTTTGTGTGTCAGTGTCTGTTGGCGGGTGTGTCTGTGCACGTATGTTTGTGTCGATACATGTGTAAGTGTGTGACTGTTCAGGTGTGTGTGTGTATCCTCTGTGTTCATTTATGTATACATGTGTGTGTGCTTGTGTGTTTATACATATGTGTGTGTTATCAGTAGCTGTGTTTACAGCAGGCTGGCTTTCCTTCCCATGAGACTGTGGGGTGGAGTGGTGGGAAAAGAGAGCAGCGCTAAACTAAGACTTGGGTGCAGACACAGTGTACACATGGGGTTTGGTAGGAAATCACAGGGACACAAAGAGGACCTGCAGCAGTACGTCTCATATGTACTTCAGTGGTTCGTCAGGGGGTTTAGATCAAACATTCAGAGAAAAATCATGTTCTGATGTGATCTAACAACAGCTTCAGAACATCACAGATAGACAGTGATGGATTTTCTAAATTGAGATTAAAGATTATGAACATGAGCTAGATCTCAGTATTACCTTACTTTTGGGAGAGGCACTGTCCCAAAAGGTTTGAACCAATCTGGACCTGGATCGTTTACATTATTAAATGCAACGTTTCCATCAAAAAGTTCATGTACATAAAATGTTTGTAATTCCAACACATAACTCCATCCATCAATCCATCCATCCCTGCTGAATCCCTTCTGGTGTCACAGGGTTGCTGGAGCCAATCCAGCAAATGTCAGGTGAAGGTGGTGGTCTCTCGTTTATTTTGGGAGTTGTGTTTATAAGTTATTTGCGACAGTTAAAACCTGCAAAGTAGGATCACAGATGTTCTAAGCCTATAAAACTCCTCACTACACTTTATACAATTTTCTCAGACAGGGATGAACAGTTTTACACATGCAAAGGACCAGGTCCCATCCAAATCCCAGGATGAGCTCTCGGTTGAAGTCCCCGCTGTTACTTGGGCTCATGGGGGAACAGGTGCAGCACGTCAACCCCGAGCAGCCGCTGCTCCAGCTGGACATACACAACAAGGACGCCGCTAATGCACTGGCTTCCCAGGATGATTAGTCTTTTCTTTCCTTGTACTGCCATGTGGCAGGAAAGTTGGATGTGGAGCGGCCCTCCCTTCTTCCTGCTGAGAAACATTCCTGGTTTGCTGGATTATTCCTTCTGCCTGAACTGACGGCTGTGAAGATAAATTTTTCCATGGATCCAGACTTTGTATCTAAACAAACATCGTCATAGAGCAAACCTTTGTCCATGTGTACGGACCGTGCTCGGCTGCAAACAAAACTTGAACCTGTAAGGTTCTGAGAAAGCAGGCCTGGAACATCCTCTGCCCATGGAGTTGTCTTTGGCAGCCTATCTTGCAACATCACAAAATCATAGTTGTGACCAGCCCCACCACACTGCCTACAAAATATTGCAGATTTTCTGTTGGTAAGTTGGAGGAAACTTCTTGAGCACAAGCCGGCACAGCCCAGGCTCTGAGATCCATGACTATTTTCCAAACCTACCAGGCTATGTGTTTGGCAGAGCTCAGTGCATAGCATTACTTCTGAACGAGGTCAGACTTGCCACTGATTATATTCTCTAGATGTCTGTGCAGATCTCTTCCTCAGAAGAGGAATGGCTTTCACGGTCGTGCCTCAGAGACACCTGTGGCTGACCCTTTCAGATGTCCTAGAAAGAGACAGGATGACCTTTTTGAACTGGTACCTGCAGAAGGTTTCTTTGGTCAGGCACTTATTTGGACAAAGTCTAAATAAATTCAGTTATTCCGCTCCCGGAGTGCTTTGTAAACGGAAGAATCTCAGAGTCAAACTGTAGCTCAGTTTGATTGGAAATGAACCGAGACCACCTCAAAAGATGGGTCTGAGAACGGTTCCTGGTCCTGGAACAGGGTTCACTTGGGTGTAATCAGACTGAAACTTTGTTCCAGATTATTGGTTGAAACAAACTATGGTTCAGTTTTAACAAATCCAAATGTGTCCAGTCTGAACACATACTCAGTCTCTGGGATTTTCAGTGAATTTCTAAAAGAATGCTTTAAACCCCAGCCAGCAGATTTCTTTCCTGGGGCTGGAAATTTGCCAGAGTTGGACCACAGAATAGCCGTCTGTCACCGCTGCCTCACTCGGTTTAAGTTTGGTCGCAAATTCAGTTCCAGAGGGTTTTACAGCTGATGGGCATGATGGCTTCCATGATGGCTCTGGTCCCTCTTGGTCTCCACAAGATGCAACCAGTACAAAGCTGGGTTTGCTCTCACTGCTTAAGCACATCTGTGCTTCAGTATGCTGGTCATCACCTCACACTATTACACAGTTTTACCGTTTGGACGTGAAAGCTCCAATGGAGGTTCATAATGTCCTTCTTGCAGCATCAGGACCTAACAGCTGGGAAGACAGAGATGTCGGAAGTCCACTGAATTGAAGATAAGTTCCTTGGTCGACCAATCTATGGTGGAGTCATGCGTCTCGAGCCAAGGAAGCACCAGGATTACTGCACACTGCGGGGAGGTCCACGGTGAAGAACCGGATGATCTTGTGATGATCCTTCTGGCTTTCGAGGTGGATGTCTTGCGTGACAAACTTGATCTGACCGGAACTCACGGGCCGACCATCTATAGCGGAAACTGCCACCCGTGAGGTGAAGGGAAGAAACAGGAACATGATTAACTTGGGCAAACCCCACATCAATTACATTTCCTGCTGACCCTGAAGGTATCATGGCTTTGATATTGATGACTCTATTTTGAATGGTCAACGTTATTTTTTTTTTCAAAAGTAAGTATATTATCACTCACCGACCTGCACGATTGTCGGGGCGGATGGTCAAGACAGGAAGCCAGAAGATGGCCGGGCTGTCCACAGTAGAGGCAGAGATGTTCGCGTAGGCACCGCTTCCGCTCTTCAGGGGTGATATGAGTAGCACCCAACTGCATGGGTTCGGCAGCCGAGATATGGTGCTTCAAGGTGGCAAGCACAGAAGAGAGTTCAGTTTTGCCCTGGTTAGGGTTTCCTAGCTCGGAGGAGATTGTCGAGTCTTATGGTGAGGGAAATTAATTATTCCTAACTCAGGTCTTGATCCCAGCAAGCGAGTTCTCGTTTTAGATCAGCAGAAAGCCTGCCGCGGTAGATGGTTTTCACATGGAGTCCACATTGCAACCACTTGTTTTGAGTGGTAAGGGTTCGGAGCTTCAGAGAATAGGCAGCGGCTGAGTCCTTACCCTGTTAATGTCCAAAAGTTGCTCCCCTGGTTCTTTTCCATCAGTTGGATGAAGAACCTCACGTAGCAACTGTGTGAAGGCGTCATAGGAACGGAACGGCAAGGACCCTCCCAACCATGTAGCAGCTAACCACTCCAGGGCCTCTCCCGATAACACCGAGCATAGGAAGGATTCCTTGGACTCATCAGCGGGATATTGATGAGCCTGCTGATGTAGAAACAACTGGCACTACATGAGGAAACTGTTACAATGAGCCGGGTTACTGCTGAATATGTCCGGAAGAGCTAGCTGGGACCCGGTGGTAGATGGGCCAGCTGTTGATGGTTCCCCAGTAGTGGTTGGAGAAGTGGACCTGGGATTAGCTTCAGGGAGGCTTTGTAGGCGACTTATTATGGATTCTGTAGTGGCCGTCAGGTGTTGTAGTTGGCATCCGTGCTGCAACAACATGGCAGCAAAACCCATTGTTGGATCCATGTCAGCCATAGTCTTCTGTAAGGATGAGGTTGAGACATGTGTATTCGTGTGCAAACAGGGTTTAATGAAACAGCACAGGAGGATGAGTCAAGGCATGGTCAAGGACAGGCGAGGGTCAAAAACAGAATGAGCAAGGCGGGAAGTGCCAAGACAGGCAAATATCAAAAACCAGGCAAACAGGAACATGGAGCGTTTAATAAGAACGAGAGGGAACCCATTTCAAGACTACGCACAGAGGAGAGGGTGAGACTGGCATATAAGCAGTGGGATGATGACTTGATGAGAAGCAGCTGGTGAAGACAAGATGGGGAATGTCAGATGGCTGATGGGAGATGGAGTGTACAGAGGCTGTCAGTACTCTGGGGATTCTCCCTCCACTGGTTGGAGAGGGAACATTTTGGGCACAAATGTGATTACAATGTTAGAAATTTAAAACCTTGAAAAACATGACTAAATTATTAGGGTTAAAGTAATACTAAAACAGAACCCTCAACAATATTTAGGTCAGGTTCGTCTAACCTATATCGGTTACTTTGGTTACTGAAAGAAAAAGTCCCAATGGTCACAGAAATAACTTGAATCTGACAAAAGTACTAACAAATGAAATGTAACCAATGAAGGCCAGACATCTTTTTTCAGGCACGCTTCAACAGAACTATTTACAAAAACAAAACAGTAAACAGGCCTGGACAAAAATGATGGTACCCCTAGAAAAGACTGAAAATAATGTTACCAAAGGGATATGTCAATTCAAGATGTGTCCACTAACTGTGTCTATAATCTTGTAATCAGTCAGTGGGCCTATATAAAGAGCTACAGGTAAACACGGTGCTGTTTGGTGACATGTCACACCTAAAAAGAATGGCTCGGTCTCAGAGTTAAAACATTGGACTGTTCTAAAGTGGCCTTCTATGATCCCTGACCTAAATCCTATTGAGCATCTTTGGAAACATACCATCTGGAAAAGTCATCCTTCAAACATGAGACAAATGGAGCAGTTTGCTCATGAGGAGTGGGCCAAAATACCTGTCAGCAGGTGCAGAAGTCTCACTGACATTTACAGAACCTGTTTGATTGCATGGATTGTCTCAAAAGATTATGCACCAAAATATTAAATGAAGAGTATCATCACTTTTGTCCAGACCTGTTTCACGGTTTTATTTTTATAAATAAGTCTGTTAAAGGATGGTTGAAATCCAATGTCTGATTTTCTTTGGTTCAATTTCATAACATTTTTGTTATTACGTTTGTCAGATTTGAGTTATTTATGTGATGATTGTAAGCTTTCCTTTCTTTTAACAAAGGGTACCAACAATTTTGTCCACGTGTTTCTCTAGCTTTCTTCATTTTGTAATCTTGATTTAAAAGCTCAAGTTTCAAATATGTTTAGAAGAAAAGCACAATCCGTCTCACACAATAGACCAGACAATGATATCAATAACAAAAAAAAACAATACAATCATGTTTGAAAGGGAGCAGGCAGCATTCAACTGCATAATATTGTACTCAGATTATATTAATCATCATTCTCAATATTATTAACAATAGTAGCTTCAAACCCATAAGAATAATGTGTTTTTGCTTATTTGATAATAAAAAGCCAAAATTTTAACGCCAGTGAAGTTAATATTGTTATTTATCCATACCATTTGCTGATAACAATTTTAAACGCTTATGTATTTTGACACTCCTTTAGTTCCAGCTCTCAATTATTTTACTCCACACAAGGACACAAATCCTCTACGTGTTTGTGTCATCAGAATTTTGAATATTCTCGTTCCTCTATTTCAATTGGTGTTCTGTTTATGCTCAAAAGCTTCTTTTTAATTACCCAAAATTATTGCAGTTTTATTTACATTTATTGAAAATGTATTTGTCCAACCATTTTTAAAATAATACATGGTTCAATATTAATATGATGATAACTATAATAAGATTGGTATAGTTATCGTCACTGTAAAATATATTTGTAACAAACGCACTGAAACGTGTGGATCCAAATGCAACTGGTTTAATAATTTGGAGCAGGAGCAAGATATTTGGCAGTAAACCAAAATCCAGGCAAGGGTCAAAAACACAGGAGCAGGACAGAGAGCGAGTGAACATCAAAGGTCAAACACAAAAGGCAAGAGATATGAAATACTTAGACTGGGAGTAACACTGGGAGTGAAAACCGATTGACTGAGCATGGCTTAAGTTGTCAGGTTTTTTTTCAGGGACCCAAAATACGACAAACTCAGGAGTGCAAGAAAACCAGGTTTATTAAAGCTTTAGGCTCTGATGCTTCCCCCCAGGCTTTGGAGATAAACGGCAGATCTATGTGAGGTGGAGACAGGGGAGGGTTAATGATGGCAACATGGCTTGAAGCAGGGAAGGCAAAAACTTGGTGGAGGCTTACTGAGGGGATGAGAGATGACTGCAGGGAAGTAGAGGAGTGGAGTCCTCCGTACAGCAAGGAAGGTGTGGCTCCAGGTAGAGGCGATAATGGGGAGAAAATGAACTCCAATAGGACGTGGCAAAACTCATGATCCTGGGGCTTAGTCACCAATTCCTGACGCCACAGGTTAACACAAATCACCAGGGATCTCTGGGAAGGTTTCCAACAAGTAGATGGTGCGGGGACTTACGAGTTTTTGGAAGAAATGGAGCAGTAGAAAGACAGGGGCACGTAAAGGCAGCTGGTAGTCAGGTTGAGTGGTGAGCATGAACACAGCTGAAGATTTCTCTGAAAGCTTGTAGTGCAACGATTCGGCAGAGAACAAAGGGCAGAGGAAGAGATATGTAGGAGCAGGCACAGGTGGAGGAAATCAGTTGATTAGCAGCAGGCTGGATGCTGCTGTGACATAAGTAGGAAGTGAGTGATGACTAAATGATGAACAGCTGGGTGGGCCATGGACTGGATGCAGTCCATGCTGGGAGATGAAATGGTAAATGGCGTATACTTATATAGCGCTTTTCTACCTTCATTGAGGGCCCAAAGAGACCCACTCACCCATACATTTACACACTGATGGTGGCTCTGCTGCCGAACACTGGCACCAACCTTCCATCAAAGGCAATGTGGGGTTCAGTGTCTTGCCCAAGGACACTTCAACACATGGGCGAGCAAGGCAGGAATCGAACCTGCAATCCTTCGATCACAGGCCGACTGCCCTTTCCACTGCACCACGGCCTCCCCATAAAGATGAAGTGAAGAAGGTGGAAGGCAGTCAAAATTCCATCTGGTGGCTGGAGGGAGAGGTAACTGGTTGACTCCTGAAAATATTAGTGTCTTCTGCAACTAATAGAAACGTAAAGATAATAAATAATAAATAGAATATGTTAAATACATAAATTATGTACCTGTTAAACTATCTTGGTCCTAATAAAGAACCCTGAGGAACACCACTAGCAATTTCCAGATTAGTAGATGCATTTTTCCCAATGTTATCATATTGTTTTCTTTTCTGTTGAATAACTTTTTATCAATTTCTATGCAACACCTCTAATTCCATACTGTTCAAATTAAATTGATTTGAAATGGTTTATTTCAAGCAGACAAGATATACAAGACATGTGTAACAGAATCAACACCCACAAAGAATTGCGACAGTAGTCATGTCAATCATATGATAACAAGACATCAGAAAATTGACTGCTTGAAAGGGAGTGGAAGGAAGCGTACTTATATAATCCCACCTCGACTCGACCATACCATTTACTTTACATTAGATATCAACCGGTTCGTAACTAATAATCAGGTATTTATACTGTTCTGACAGTAATACAGGTCATTAAACATCCCTGAATAACAATAAGTCATACTGCTTTGCATGTAAGTACAACACTATTTTAGACTTGATTGGAGCATATGCAAAAATAATAATAATTGAGAATAATGATAAAAAAAATAAAAAATTCTCTTTTTTTTTCCTTTCTTCTTTTTAAGAAGAGTTTCGTCATAAAAAAATCAGTGATGAGAATAAATCAAAAATGATAATAATAAAAAATAATAATAGTAATTAAAGAAAAAAGAAAGAATAAACAAAGACAAAACAAAAAGATCACAATCATTAAATATCAAGTAGATGCTGACTATTTTCATCAGACAAGTTGTTTCTTCAGATCAAGTATAAAAAGAGGTAACAATAAATCATTTATGTTTGAAAGATCATTTACTTAATCACATTTCAGCGAACTATGTCAAGTGATTTGGTTCAAGCCTTTGGCCAAGACAGTATTCCTGTGTTCTGCTGCCTGATTAACAGCCATCCTTCAGGTTTGAACAGAGTTTATAAAGTTCTCCTCGTTATGCAGACTTTGTTTATCAGGTCTATTGTCCTTCAGCTGATGTCACAGTAAGTAAGTTGAGCTCCAGTTGTCTGCAGGGCAGAAATCGCTGCTGAAAATCAGGTCAAAGTTGATCTAAGAGTCAATGGTAAATCCCGGGCACCATATTTTTTTTAAATCATTTTTGATTCTTATTTCGGTTCAAATAAAAGCTCAGACGTCCGTGACCACACACTTCTCAAAGTCTTTCATGTTGGTGATGACCACTGACTTGGTCAGGTCCGGTAGACCAAGTGGTTTTACATAGATCCTGGAATTCAGCACCCATGTGCTCTGGATCTGCTTTTTCCAGTTCAGGAGTTGGGTATGCTTAGTCAACAATGCGTTAAAATTAGATAAGTGATCATTAATAAAAACAGCGGATCCTTTTAGCAGTTTTCTTTGCTTCATCAGAGCAATTTTGTGCTTTTGATTCACAAACCTGATGAGGATCGCTGGTTTATCAGACTCCTTTCTCCTGGGAAGTGGGTGGCAGATGTCGATATTATTCAAATCCAAGGAAATCCCTTTGGAAGTGAGGAATGATCCGACTTGAGCCTCCACGGTCTCAGCTGTTGCCATAGCAGCTAGCCTCCATGCTAACGTTAGCTGCACCAGGCTTAGCTCTTGGTTTGAGTTGAAATCCCGTGAGAAAGATATTATTCATTCTTAGTTGTTGATCCACGTCGTTCTGTCTTCTGTCCATGAGATCAAGCCGATTATCCCGTTGTTCATTTCGTACTTTTTCTTGTCAGAATTCCTGCACAAGTTCCAGCAGAGGTGTTAACTTAGCCTCCAATGCCAACAGTAGAGTTAGCTGGGCCTCCATTGCCAGCAATGGAGTTAGCTTAGTCTCAATAGCCAGCAATGAAGTTAGCTTGGCTTGGATGTCCACTTGTTTGGCTTGGATGTCTATCAATGTAGCTTTAAGTTCTACCAGTACAGCCTTTGGTGCCATGTTCAGCTCTCTCTATAGCAGAATCTCTGCTGTTTTATATCAAAAACGCTCCAAAAAACGTCAGGAATCGAGAGCCGAAGAAAAACACGTGTGGTGTCGTGAACCGGAAGCAGTGGTTAATTGAGCTGAATTTTATGGTTTATCATATCGAATGCAAGTTAAATAAATCTTAAATGGTGTAGCACAACTGAAATGCTTCATATTTAATATTCATATTTAGTTCAATTAAAATTCTAATCAAACTTCTGCATCACAAATGGCCATCCTGTGAAATCTTTGACCTCTTGGGTAGAGGTTCTCTCTCATTCCCTGTGCCCATTTGCCCTGACTCTTTTAGATTAATAGAGATGAAGTAGTTAAATAATATTAGTGTATTATTATTGTTTCCACTAGGGCTGTCACTAACGATTATTTTAAAAGTCAATTAGTCAGCGATTATTGTTTACGTAATGTGATGTGAACATTTTTTTAACAAAAGGTGATGGTGAACTTGTACCAACCATGGAGGTTTGCGTCATATATGGTACCCCTAGTGCTCAGCTTTTGCTGCATTCACAGAAATTAAAAAAGGAACATGAATAGTTCATGAACTTCAATTTCACTTTATGAAATATAAAAAGTCTTAGGTTCAAGGTAAGCTCTATGCTAGAACAGGGGTCTCAAACTCAATTTACCTCGGGGCCTGGTGTAAAGAAGTTTCAAACTTCCTCAGTTAGATCCCTTCGTTGGTTGTAAATATGTATGGAGCATGTACTGCACGCTTAATTGTTCTGTATTATTACCTGTTTTCTGTTCAAAATAATTCATAAAATCAATCAAGAAATACATTAATTAACAGAAATACATACTTTATTAACACAGTTCTATTAAAACGGTTACATTTAACCGTGAAGCTCTAAATAAGATTTAAACTTTACAGTTTTTTTATCCTCCATCAACGGGTTCTTCTGAGTTTCTCACTGGACACTTAGCAGGCCTTTCTCTCCAATAGCTGAGCCACATTTGGTTTGATGGAGGAAGCAGCTGAGACCCTCAGTTTGGCTTCAAGATGACTGTCAGTAAGTCTGAACCTGCAGTTGGACTTACTGAAGTTCAAGGTGGAGAAGAGCTTTTTGCATAAGTATGTGCTCCCATGTTGAATCTGATCTGAATGTTTTTTTAGTTTGTTCTTTAAATTGCCAAATCAGTGAGGAAGAAACAAAAATCATGAACCGTTTTTGATTTTGTTTTTCTTATTACTTTTCAAACATTTTAACTCTGGTCATAAGTTACTTTAAAGTAGCCAGTCACTCTCTTATATTTTTAAAGTAGAATTCAGGACTATGGTCAGTGAAAGAACGGCGCTGGTCATTGGAGGTCAGAACAAACGTCACACATAACTGAAAATCAAAGAAAGGCTGATGTCATTCAGATGTATTTACGTTCAACCAGCTCAAAAACTGATGGAAGTTCATCTTTATCAGGATGCACATTGCTGCACTGCCAGCACATAATTTAAGGGCTCCTTTATAAGCTTCTTCCAAGTGACTTAAAATCACTGACGTCACAGTGGTCACACGGATATAGGAGCGGAATCGCACCGGTCTCTGCAGAATGTGACACCTGCTGGGGATCATCTGCCACTGGAATATTATGCCCGGAGTGCAATTAAGATCATCATTAAAATGACGAAAACGTACTGAAGAAGTTAAAGGAAGAACCAAACCACACAGAGAAACAGAGGAACAGGGAGAGGACAACTAGATAGAAAATAGAACAAGTTACTGGAAACATGTCATATCTCATAGCACTCAAGAATGCAATTCTGCCCTTTGTCAAGAGATGATGGAGTGACCATCTTCGTTTTTACACAATCTTTGGGAGTCTCGCGGGAATGCGCGAGCGTAAAGCGTTTTAACGGTTGGTGGAAAGTGGCGGGTCAGTTGTATGAACAACGTTGTAGTCTATAATTTGCCTAAGTAGGTGTTCAAGAATGGAGGTCTGGAACGATTTTGAGGTTTTCCACCAAAAGATTTATTCCTAACATGTGAGTGCTAATGACAGAGCTCTGGGTCTTCAAATGTCCCTTATCTGCTACCGTCTAAATAGACGATGAAGACGATGCCCTCTGAGACATCACCCATCAATTTAAACACAACGATTATGCAAAAGCAAACAGTAGGCTGGATCTTCCTCTCCTATTGGTCCTTCGCGCCTCCTTTCTCACTTGTAGTTTCTTGTGGACTCTGTTCCCAAATTAACTGGGTTTTTTTCCGCGGTTCTGTGAATCCCATCCTCCACGTGAGCTGGTTTAACGACCCAACATTCCTGTTGACACGTCTGCTCCTCTGTAGCAGCTGAAATGCAGCTCCAACAGCAGTTCTCATCAAAGAGCAGCTCAGACCTATAAAATCATTTCAACCTCTATGGAATAATCAGAATTACACAGTATGCTATGCAAACTACAAATTCATTCAAACTTTTAATCACTAAGCATTTCAATGAATAAAGCAAATCAGATTATGTTAAATTTTATTGAACTGGAAACTGCTTCTCTTCTTCAATGTCAAGAGGATGTTTGTGTGCTGTTTCATTTCTTGCTGTTCAAGATTAAATATTGAATACGCATTCCACAAAGAGGCTCATCATTTGACATGGTGTCAGCAATAATCCCGACAGAGGACGGATCTATGTTGCTGTAAAATGCCTAATTTCAAGTCGCCAGAGAACTTTACTTTCGACAAGCCAGGAGAATGGGCTACATGGAGACAACGATTCCTCCGTTACCAAATGGCAACGAAACTAAATGAAGAGGACGGAGATGTCCAAGTAGGGGGAACGGATTTACTCAATGGGGTATAAAGCAGAGAACGTGATGAAATCCTTCTCCTTCACTGCCAGAGAAGATGAGAGTCACTTTGATGTGGTTTTGAACAAGTTTAACGATTACTTTATACAACAAAGGAATGTCATACATGAGAGAGCTCAGTTCCATCAATGGACACAGAAACCTGATGAAAAGGTGGAGAACTTCATTCGTGCACTATACGAACTGTCTGAAAGCTGTGGATTCGGAGAGCTTCATGTTAAAAATAAACGTTGCAGATGATCGGAATCACTTGAAAAGTTTGAACACCTCTCAGAAGTTTATCACTGTTATCAGTCACAATCAAAACCAGCCAACATTGACTGTGCGATTCTGGATACAAAGGTTGATCGCTGTGAAGTAAAAACCAGCAAAAATACTTTTTCACCAGGGCGCCATGCAGCCCAGGGCCGGGCCTGGCTGCTATTGTGCCTTCCAAACAGTGATGTAGTAGATACAAACATATTTTTTTTCAATTTGGGGTATTACATGTTATCTGTGGTAGGCCAGGGGGTTGAGGTGAGGGTCAGCTGTGATGGCAGGAGGGTCCCCTGAGGTGGTGTGTCGACCAGCTGAGGCAGCAGGCCAGTCAGCTGAAGTGGTAGACCAGGCATCTGTGATGGCGGGCAAGCCAGCTGACATGGTAGACTGGTCCATCGAAGTGGTGACCCGGGTCGCTGAGTTTTAAGGTTACTGATTAATCCGAAAGCAAAGGTTGCTGCCCACTGGAGCCAGAATAGCTATGATGGCTCCCTTGTTACCTGTAACTGTTGTCTGTCTACTTGGTGGTTTGGAGTCAACAGCTGAGGTTCAGGATTTACTTCAATATTAACAGTGAGGATGTCCACGCTGTTGATGACTCGGTTGATATCGGATGCTATCTCACAATCAGTATCGGGTATTTAATGTATTATTATTTGACCAGCGCTTTATATTTCAAATTATTAGTCTGGATAAATGCTCCACTAGGAGTTTGTATGTCATGAATAGATCACGACATTTTATTGCTGTGAAGCGCAGCAGAAAACAGCAGCAGCAGTTCAGTCAGTCATGTTCATAGATTCAGACTTCAGGGATCAATAACATTTTAAACTGATAACAATTATCTCTATTGTCTGTCTCAACACAAACAATAATCTACAAATACATTTCAACAGAAAAAAGATGGAGTTTTTGTTTCTTTTTAGTACGAAGCTCTCTGTACTGCTGACAGCAACTGCTAACTGTGCTAAGTGCTAGCTCTTTGATTTAACCCTTTCAGACCCGAGCTGTCCTTTTTAAGTCTCTGACAGAACCCCAGTTCAGTAAATTAACTCAGTGGTAAAAAAAATGTGATGTTTGAAGAGGTTAAAAAAGTAAAATAAAAAAAATAGATAACATGGTTCTACTGACATCAGCTAATCATGAATACTAATCATCATATTCGTGCTACAACAGAGTCATCATTTATTTTAAGAATTTTAAATGAAGATTTGAATCACATTTGGTTAAAAATGTTCAATAGTCCTGAAGATATTAAAGCTAAAGCCACTAAATGTTCTCACATGACTAATTATCACCTCTATTAGATATTTTCACGTTTTACCGAGGTAAAAGTTGTAATACCTTTACTTAATTTTTCAAGTTAGTACACAGAAGCGCTCTGTTTAAGTGTTAAATGATAAAAGAAGGTAAATGAAAAAATGTGGAACAACCTGGACATGTTTGTTAAATGTGTTCGTTTTTCAAGTATCGGATCGGGACTCGGTATCAGCTGATACTCAATATCAAATGACTCGGAATCATATCAGGCCCAACAAACCCTGATCAGGACAACGCTAACCACCAGATATATAATCATTCCCCACCTCGGTGGCCATCTTGGCAGTGATGACAAAACTCTTCTTATGGTGTCACTCTAAATAGTTCTGAAACTGTAAATGTGATTGAAGCAGGCCAGTTGCAGCTCTGTTTTAAAGTCATGTAATGATCTTTTACCTGCAGAGAAACACCTGAGAGCTTTCTGCACTGAGCTCATGGCAGCTGGAGCCTTCTGGGAAATTTCCTGGAGGAAGTACAGGAGCACTCGACCTCTGTGGGCAAAGTATGACACAGCAAACACAGCAGAAAGTCCCATGCACACCAAGCCCCCACGCTTAAAAGTCAGGGCAGAAATGTCAGCACTTTGATCTGTTCCGGTTGGGGTTTTTTTCTACCCCAACACCTGGAGTGACCCTCCAAACACAACCAGAGTGGACTCTGACTGCCACATCAACCCTTCCAGTAATTTTGTGGCCCTCCTGGATCAAAAATGACCTTAGCTTGGCATCTTTTCAAAAGCTCCAGAAGAATTTAAAGTCAAGCACTTTGTGCATTTTGAAGACACTTGTAGAGTGTTTGATTTTTAAACAACAAAGTCCACACAATCTGATTAAATTAAAAGGTTTTTAAAATGCAAGTAATACATTTGGATTCCTTTCTGGTTCAGACTTTGTGTTGAATGACTTCAACAAGAGAACATGCCAGAAATGCTATGACAGTTATATGACATATTACATATATACATTTAGTATCATTTAGATATAAGTAATACAATCTTTTCATGTTTATTCTGTCTTCAGATTTGTTGTGTCCTCTGAGGTAAAAGAGGGAAATTCTCCCTGTGATTAGAAGGCTGATATCATTTGCTGTGTCTTGTCTGATAGGTGTGGCTGACCATCCTGTTTATCTTCCGTATTTTGGTTCTTGGGACAGCAGCTGAGTCGTCCTGGGGAGACGAGCAGGAAGACTTTAACTGTGATACTCTGCAGCCTGGCTGTGAGAACGTTTGCTACGACGAAGCCTTCCCTATGCACACATACGATTCTGGGTAAGGAGCTGCACTACAAGAAGCATTGATAGGACCAAACACTGAAGGTGATATGCTTTGAGTAGTTAAAGCTTGCTACGCATTTTGCCAAGACTTGCCAGAATTTTGTGTCTGTGCACCTCTTCTCTTCCTGTTAACATTAATCTAAATCCAATGGATACATACATGATGATAGATAATTTAGCTTAATCTTTGTTCTTCTTCGTGTTATGACCTGTATTCTTTTCAAATTCTGACATTTTTTGTCCTTGACGACAATGGCCTGATGAACAATGTCAAGTAGCTTTAGTCTTCAACTTAAGTAACAGAGAGACTATTATTGTTGTAATTAATGCATTTTTACTTGTTTTCATGAAGAACACTGTGGTTAGAAAAGTTTGCAAAAATAAATGGTTTAGGTTCTGTAACCCGGCTCAAGTTTGGCGCCCATCTCCCTCATGAACCAACTCACACTTTGTTTTTGTCCCTTTGTGAGATCTTTTAAACTAATAAAATGCACTTATAAACTTCACAGGTGCTCCAGATTGTGTTTTGTTTCCACGCCAAGTCTGATCTACATGGGCCACGCCATGCACACTGTGCGGAGAGAGGAGAAGAGGAGGTCCAGACAGGAAGATGACAGAGACAGCGCAGGGGAAGAGGAAGATCAAGGAGGAGGTGAAAAATTGGAAAAGAAAGGAGAAAAGAATGAGGATAAGGAGAAAGGTGAAAGACCATCAGCAGGCCGAATACGGCTGAAAGGGGCGCTGCTTAAGACGTATGTGCTGAGTATCCTGATCCGCAGCGTCATGGAGGTACAAACAGCAACTTGTGAACTACACACGCATACAGTAAGGCAAATAAGTATGTGAACCTCCTGTGATTTTTGCAAGTTCTCCAACCTATAAATGATGGAGGGGTCTGACACTTTGATTTTGGGTGCATGTCGACTGTGAGAGACATCACCTAAAAAAGAAATAATAATAATAGAATAATAGAAATCACATCACATTATTTTTTTTATATACTTTATTTGTATTCTACTGCTGCAAAACAAGTATATGAACACTGGTCTATCAGCTAGAATTCTAAACCTCAAAGTTCTGTTAGTTTCTTTTTAAATAGTCCACCTCCACTCCACCTATTAACCAAAATTAGAAACGTCTGTTTGAAGTGTTTAGCTGCATAAAGACATCTGTCCACGCCATACAATCAGTAAGACTCCAACTGTTAACATGGCTAAGACCAAAGAGCTGTCCAAAGACACCTGAAACTAAATTGTGGACCTCCACGAGGCTGGACAGGGCTATGTGGTGATTGCCAAGCAGTAGTTGGTGAAAAAAGATCCACTGTTGGAAACAATTATTAGAAAATGGAAGAAGCTAAACATGACTGTCAATCTCCCTTGGACTGGGGCTCAAGATCTCACCTCATGCGGTTTTATTGATCCTAAGAAAGGTGAGGACTCAGCCTAGAACTACACAGGAAGAACTGACCACGGGACCGGGACGAGATCAAGTTCTTACTGGAGCGGGACCCAATGAAACGGCTCTCAGGGTGTCTCTTCAGAGTGAACAACCGCAGCTCCTACCTATGAGCAACTTTTTAAAAAGTTCACCCTCTTGCTTTTTTTCTCTTCAGGCCGCATGTAATAGATCAATACATGCGTGCTTTCGTCTACGGTTTGCACAAGTGGGGTAGTGTTTGCTCTATGGCAAGCTAAAGGTGTCAATAATCTTGCACTGAGTGAAGGTGTGCGCTGGATGATGGATTACATGCACAGCAGCACATGAACGAGTATGATCAAGGTGCAACAACAACAAACTACAACAACACTGAAACGTAAAGAAAATGAGTGACAGCAGGAAAAGAATCTAAATCAAGAACCATTTCATTTTATTGATAAAGGACACAAAGGAAGTGTGTAGAGTCTGCAGGAAAGTCATTTAATCTAAAACAGGCTCCACAACCAACCTGTACAAACACCTGAGAACTGAGAGAACCTTCTTTAAAACTGTGTGTCTAAATTTAAACCTTTATTGTGAATAAAAGTCTTTTTTATCTGGTTTTGCACATTTTAATTTAAATTTTGTGTTGTAGTTGCTGTTTTTCTTCCGTTGTTTTGCTTCAAATTTGTTTAAAAGAAAAAAAAACTAAAAATGTGTAAAGTTAAAAGTTGAATTTTAAATTCTTGTTTTTGTTTATCATTTATTTTGTACATTTTATCTGAAAGGAGTAAATAACAGCAGATATATATTATGAAGATATTAATTAAAACACTTTTTTACATTAGTTATTCATTTTGTGAATAATTTTATATAATTGTTGATAATAAATTAAATAAAGTAACAAAGAAACCTAAAGAGCTGTTTTGAAGCAGAAAGAGCCGGCTCTTTTTAGTGAGCCAATCCCAAAGAGCCAGTTCTCTAAGAAAAGCCAGAATTCCCATCACTACAACCAATGAGAACGAGGACAAAAAGCGGAGCCATTTTGTAGTTTTATAATTAATATGCCTACAATGTAACTCATTTGAAAGTATAACATTACCCTGAAGCCATCAGTGTTTCTAGTTACGGTTTCCTGCTGAAATCTAAAGTCTAGCAGTCGTATATCGATGGCAGCGATGAAGAGAATTACAACCATGGCGAGTTCCATGACAGAAATAATGACATCCATAGAAGAGTCAAGATGAAAGACTTTTCTGATAAGTTCAAAGCTGGAAGGAAAGTCAGACGGAATTAAAAATAATGTATGAGAGCTAAATGTGATGGTAATGCAACGTCATGTGCATATGGAATTTAAAATTATAGCATAATTTGCCTTACAAATTCAAACCCCAAAACGTCACATTAAAATGACAATTACTTCTAATGTTTTACCATATGACAAAAAAAAAAAAAAAAAGACAAAACTATACGGGAGCGGAACAGGAGTGGGAGTCAGATTACCGGGAGCAAAACGGGACAGGATCATTTTTCACATTTTGATCTGGGAGCGGTACAGGATAGGATTACTCTCTGTGGGAGCAGGACGGGACAGGAGTGAAAATCCTTCAATAGGACATGCATTCTGACATTCCCTCAGTTAGAGCATTAAAGATGGGTCATGGCTGGGTCATCCAACATGACAATGACCTGAAGTACACAGTCAGGATGACCAAGGAGTGGCTCCATAAGAAGCAGATCAGGGTTCTGGAGTGGCCTAGCCAGTCTCCAGACCTAAACCCAATAGAAAATCTTTGGAGGGAGCTCGAACTCTGTTTCTGAGTAACAGGCCAGAAACCTGACTGATCTAGAGAAGATCTGTGTGGAAGGGTGGACCAAAACTCCTCCTGCAGTGTGTTAACCTGGTGACAAACTACAGGAAACGTTGACCTGTGTAACCGCAAGCAAAGGCTACTGTACCAAATACTAACATGGATTTTCTCAGCTGTTCAAATACTTATCTGCAGCAGTAGCAAACAGATACATTATTTTAGTAAATGTGATTTTTAGATGATGTCTCTCACAGTGGACATGCATCTATGAGGAAATTATTCACCTCCTCCATGATTTATAGGTTGGAGAAATCACAGGGAGTTCAAATACTTATTTGCCTCATAACATGCAGACACACACGAACACAGATACACACACAGTGTATGCATACAAACATGCACACTCACACACATACTCGAGCACACACCTACATACACAGAAAGACACTGAAGTGTTAATAAAAATTTGAAGGAAAAAATATCTGAGATGGTTTAACAATACATACTCCTACATTAAATGGGATAATATTCTAAAATATGAAAACGTCTTGTAATCTTATCACAGATGGGTGATTAAAGGCAATGAAAAGGTTAAACGCATGAAGATACAAGAAAACAAATCTCTCGTTCATCATAAAAAAGTGACTTTCTCCCTGCAGGTTGTATTTCTATGTCTCCAATACGTCATGTACGGCATTTTTCTGAATCCTCTTTATGTCTGCAAGGTAAACCAAGACGAAAACGTTTAAAATCTTCTCCTGAAAGAACAATCATTCTAACATGAAGTGTCCCTCCTCTATGCTCAGGCCTGGCCCTGTCCTCATACAGTCAACTGTTATGTGTCCAGACCTACTGAGAAAAACATTTTCATTGTGTTCATGCTGGCTGTCTCAGCTGTCTCCCTGGTCCTGAGTGCGATGGAGCTTTATCATTTGGCATGGAAACACTGTTGCAGGTATAGAAACCTCCTTATTCTGCATTCACACCAAACGCAGCAGCACAGGAGGGGCGTCAAGTTTTAATCTTAAATCAATGTAAAGACGCAATCTAAAGGTGTACACTGTCCCTCCGCATTTTTCCTGGGCATGCTGAGGCATTCACATCAGACCAGTGCGGTCACGCAGGTGGCAGCATAGAGGAGATTCTTCTTCTTTTGTGTGTTTACTGTTTAGCAGCACTCCACCGCCACCTTCCATAGGTAGAGACTCTGAGTGAAAAGACAAAACTGTAAAAATCCTACCAGGCTTTTTTGTTTTCACAGCTCTGTTCCTTTAAATGTTTGTCTTGGTGCCATATTGACCCAGCCATATTGACCCAGCCTGGCACAAACTGCAAATATTAATTCTCTTCTGTGACCATGTTTACAACGGTTGGTACTTCTATTGGTCACAGCTCTAGATACTTGAGATGTACAAATGCCCAATTTGTACGTAGAGCCTGCGAGCTGACTTAAAAACTTTCATTTTATATGCACAATGTGCACATCCAACTTTGCAAAAGTTCGAATGTTGTTTTTTTCATGGACGAAATGCCGAGTCTGGCTCTAGAATGACGTCATGAAATGAGTGACACAAACAAAAGGAGGTGCCTCCAAGATGGAGTCGTCTTACTTCCGGGGTAACAAGAGAGCTCACTACAATTCATTAAGTTCATTAAAAAACACATCCTGTACTGTGCCAGTGGTAATATATCAATGCGTATTTGGAAATAGTTTACTCTGGACAGGGCACCAGTCTGTTGTAGGGCCACAATCATACACAAATATAAACTCAGTCACGTCTTGAGACAATTCAGAGTAACCAATTGATTCAAACATGTTTTTAGACTGTAGGAGGAAGCTGGAGTCCCTGGAGAAAAGCCACACATGCATGGGGAGAACATTCAAACTCCACACAGAAAAGTCCCACCTTGGGACTTGAACCAGGGCCTTTTTGCTGTGGGGCAAAGGGCGCTTCCCACTGTTCCACCATGCAGCCCACGGCGGAAAAACCGTTTTGTTTTGTTTTTTTTTAACATAACTGTTCTTTAATTGATTGGAAACCTCTGCGATTCAACTTTCAGGATTAAATCGACCTGAATCTATCCGAAACTTTTTTGTTTTTTTAATTGAACAAATTCTTTTTGTCGGCTAACCTACTGCACCTATTCCCTGCAGGTATCTTTTTGTAAGAGGGCTGCCTCTTTAGCTGACACCTCTTCACCCCAACATCTCTCCATGTCTCCACTTCCACCATCCTCCCCACCTCCAGATTTCAGCCAGTGTTGTGACAGGCTCCTCAGCCTTCCTGTCGCTCCCATTCCCCAGCCAGCTGCTGGTCCACCAGCAGAACTCTAAGAACACGGTCACAGAGAAGAACAAAATAGTTGCTGCAGTGGAAGAGGCAAACTTCCTACAGATGAGCTATTACTCCCCTGAATGGCAGAGTGCTCGAAATGATCAGATCCAGGATGGCGTTTACTTGAAGTCTGACTCTAAATGCTACAGTCCGGACAGCAAGGACAAGAACTGCCTTCAGATCCAGAACTGCAGCCCAGACGGACTGACGATTGAAGGACAAGCGCCGCTTCAGCAAAGCCAGTGGAACGAGTAGCCCGAACGAGAGCAGATGATCTCTCTGTTTAGAGAGGAAACAGAGAGATGAAATATTACAAGTTACACATCAGACTTCACAAATTTATCTTTAGCTGCTTCTAAACTTTCAGATCCTTCCTGACAGAAGTGAAAACATTTGTTTTTGAACACCATTGATGTGATGGACTGAAATAATCTATTTTGTTGTACATCTCAAATTGACCTTAAAAGTCTTACATTTGAAGAAAGTAATTTTTAAATCCTGCATGTGTACTGACTGAACAAACAACCAGTTTCAGATGTCAGATGCTCCCAGTTCATAAACAACCCGAATCACTCATGAAGAATGAACATGATACAAGCTCCTAACCAACAGCCTCACCTGAACAAAACAAGACAGGAGTGATATAAAAACTATAACACGCAGTAGTTACCACTTCTCAAGTGAATGTCAAAGAAAAACAACAATGTAATGTCACACAAGTTGAAATGGTTTGCAGCAACGATCCTATATAAGCACATTTGTACACGTCTGGATGTCTGTCACCTCACTCGTCTGCATCCTTTTCTGAGATCTCTGAACATCTCAAAACTTTCCAGCATCTTGACTGCATGTGGGCGGAGCCTGAAACATCACTGCTGGGACCTGGATTGTAGTGAAACAGATATGAAGTCTTCTTTGTTTTCAGCTTTCTAAAGTAGGAAATTATGAATCGGAGTAGTGGATGTTTGTGCATTTTTCTGTTTCTGTTGTCAATATCATGAACAGCAATACTCATGCTTTAACTATTTCTGAATGTTTTCACTAACTGATTATTTAAAAGACAGGATTCTTTTTCTACTCTGAAGAATAAATACACTTGGATGAAAGCAGCCTCCTGAATTTTAACCACATACTCAAACGTCACAAACAGACTAACTTGACAAGCAGAGGATATAAAAGATAAAGAAAGGTTAGTTCATTGCCTGATTCACCTGTGTTACTCTACAGTATAAATCTTAAACTCAAGTCAGTTCAGTTTAATGAACAAATGACTTTGGACAACATGGTTCCCATGACCAGTGTCCAGTTTTGGAAAGCGGCTGATGGGGGAATTTCCACAAAGGTCATCTGAATATATATTTGGAATGCTTGGGAACCTCACAACAGCCAGATTTCTCTTCTCTTTTTTTGCCCATGTGTGCAGTATGGCTGCTCAGTGGAACAATGTAATGTTTCTCACCTACCTCTGTGTTATGGTTGGATGGTAGAAAAACACAGGAGCAGGAAAGTACTCAAACAAATCCAGAAAATTTAAAGGACTCATCTACAAAAATCCCCCACAGCACTGGGAAAAAGGACATATAACAAAGACGCTCGGGATAATACTAGCAAGGACTCTAGAATTTCCAGAAGAGGCCCCCATGGTAAGGACAGGACAGAAAAACCCTCCTGAATAATGACGGCAATGAGGAGATTCCAGGCAGCTGTGGCCGTCTGCAGGAGAGCCCAGGGGGGTCTGGTCAAGCTGTGGTGCATATAACAAGTCAAAAAGACAAACAGAAGCACTGACTCATTGCAGGGCTCACGTGCCTGAAAAGCAATATCATATGCAATAAATCATTCCAGCTCAACCCAAAAAATCTATAAAATTTAAGCTATAGTTTTATCTTTTATTCAGAATTTGAAAAAGTATGTGGGCCACTCCTACTTTACAGTGTAGCCCCACCATGACAAAACACTCCATATTTTGTGTAAAGATGGACCATAGGCCTACTTATTATTAAAAGCCCCTTCACCATAGAAAACATTTAACTGCCACAACCGTAAGTATGTTTGTTTCAAGTTTGGATATGAGGTATAGCTCTTCCAAATTTAATAAAAATATAGAGATTTTTCAACATTTTTGTCTGGTCTTATTTGTAATATCTATCACCAAACATGATGTTTAGTTATTCTTGCATTTTTAGGTGCTTTAAAGGGCCTCCTACCACAAAAAACAACTTATTGAGGCTTTTAAGTGTGTTTATAATGTCCATTCCTCACTAGAAACAATTTTGATCCATTCATACATTTCTGAGTATTCCTCTAAAAACTTCCTCTAGGTGGGGGTGGCTGACCCCTTGCCGTGTTCTCTTCTGGATCTCCGCGGCTGCCTTAGGGGGCCCTGTGGTTGGGGTGGGGAGATGCTCAGAACTCCTGGGTGGTGGCTACGGGCCCGTATCGAGGCTTGAATCATTAGAGGAGAAGCTTCAAGAAAGCTCCTCCACTACTCGACGCACGCCTCAAAAGCCAGAATGTCACATCACTAGCATGCAGTGCAGCTGCGATCTGGACCACCGGAGTCTTTACGTAACATGAAAACTGTTGAGAGGCACTTATACTAGATCTAGTCTGGTATGGCCTCTGCGGTATGGCCTCTGTGGTCCGGCCTCTGCGGCGCTCCATATCAGTTTTGTTGTTTTTTTGCGGATGTTAGTGCTGAGCACTAGTTCCACCTGCTATAAATGGTACTAAAACACAAAGTTTGGTGTTTTGCTGTTGTAAATGACGTCATATTGCTGAAAGTGTAAGTAACTACATTTAAGAGACTGACAGATGATCCTGCAACACATTGTTAATGCAGCATAACACTAGATGGCTCGCTGAAGTAGAGCTGAAGTTACTAGAAACGGGGTTATTCTTAGCCAAAAAAACTTTGAATATAGCTCTTAGGAACGCATAACTATGCTATTGTTTTTTGATAAAAAGTTTCTTTAAAATCTTTACAAGCGCCACCTAGTGTTTGATTAAACTACTTAAAATGATCCTGCAAACATTGTTAATGTAAACTTAGACTGAAAAGAGGAGTGAAACTTGAGTCGCATGAATGCTGTTTGTTGTAGTTTTCTTTGCCACCTTTGATTAAAAAAGATATGTAAAATTGTGCCTAAAATGGTCACAACATTGTCTTTCAGCAATCAGACCCAATTTCTTTAAGGAATAGCAAATCTACTCGGTTTTACTATTTTGGTCAAAATAAATGAATAAAAAAATGTGTTTTGATGTTATCATTACACTGTATGACAGTTGCATTCCAGGTCAGATTCTGTTTTTTTTTACTTTACCTTGTTTTAAGCTCAAATTCTCCTGTGTTTTTTTTTTAACTTTTTTATAATATTGTCTGCATGTATTTATTTTAGCTCACACACACGTGAATGGACACGGTCAGCTGTTTGTCACCCACACCCTCCCAGCATGTTGTGAATACCTCATCTATATTTGTATCCCAACAAATGCTGCTTGACGATGTGGCACCATAAATTGTGTGAACGTGCACGCTCACTGATGGTCTACATCAATGAAAAAAGCAGCTTTCAGACTCTTTTAGTATCAGACTACTAACATTTCTTGGAAACCTGCATTCCAGCACAAGCTTTCAGCCATACAGAGACTGAAGTTCACACTTGCCAGGTTTGAGATTCAAGATGAAGTGATGAGTGACTATGAAACCTCCATTTTCCTGATCACAATTCAGAGAATTTGCAACAAACACAGATTTCAGAACCCTTACATCAAGCCCTACCCAGTCCCAAGAAAATGACCATGCAGAGAGAGCGTGCACTGCGAAGATTTTCAGGTAAGAGCACCCACACATTGCATGCGTTACCTCCTGTTGCACTCCTAAGTGTTTATCCACTTAATATTGCCACTTGTCATTCTACAGATACCCTGACTCCTCCCCAAGGACGTCCAGGAGAGCTTTCAAACTAAACTATCAGTCCCGTTACAATCCATGTACATCACAATCATGCTCCCAGTCTGAAGACCCCCCCAACACACACACACGCACACACACATGCACACTCACACTCACATAGCTGACTTGAACCTCTTTTCATTGGTTTTCTATTTACCAGCAAATAGAAGGTGTGTTAAGTATGAAATGCTTACAATCAAGATATTACAGATACATATTTAAATAAAAATCAATTAAGTAAATGTTCAGTAACAAATATACTAGATGTTTAAAATACTTTAACCCCCCGTCCTTAAGTTGTTGGTGAAAATAAACAGCTTTATGATTAACATTGGAGTGACCTAATCAGAGAAGGTAATTCCCCACTCTGACCAGAGGATGTCATCGCATCCCCAGATCCGTAACCGGCTGATGGGCGCCCTCTGTTGATGCTCAGAGACAAGTTCACCCGAATACAGCGGGGATAGAAAGTTTGGACACCCATATAAAAGTCCTATTATTGTTCATGAAGAACCAAAGAAGAGATTGAAAAATCTCCTGAAGTTTACAGATGAGGACATTTTTTTTAAATGTCAAAAAAAAGATGCTTTATTTCCATCTTACCCTTTCAAAATAACAGAAAACAAAAGAATGGTTGTGTGCAAAAGTTTGGACAACCTGAAGAATTGATAGTATGTACCACCACCCACCCACCCACCCTTGGGAAAAGCTGACCGGAGCGTCCTCCAGAAAGACCTGCAGACTCTGGAGTTGTTCTACACTGTTCTACTGTCAGGAGATACTTGTACAAATATGATCTTCATGGAAGAGTCATCAGAAGAAAACCTCTTCTACGTCCTCACCACAAAATTCAACCTTTGAAGTTCACAAATGAACATAGAAAACAAGCCTGATGCATTTTGGAAACCAGTTTCTGTGGACCGACCCGGTTCAGATGGAACTTTTTAGCTGCAATGAGGAAACGTACGTTTGGAGAAGAAAGGGAACAGAGTTTAATAAAAGAACCTCTGTCCAACTGTTAAGCATGGGGGTGGATCAATCATGATTGGGCTTTTATTGCAGCCAGCAGATCAGGAAACATTCACCAGTAGAAGAAGAATGGATTTCCAGGAAAATTTCGGCAAATTTTGGACACTAACTTCATGCCATCTGTGAAAAGTTGAAGAGAGGATGAGTTCTCCAAATGATAATGATCCTAAACACACCTTCAAATCCACGCAGTCCTAGATTAAGAGACAGAAAACTGAAGGTTCTGCAGTGACCTTCAATCAGCTGACCTCATAATTATTGAAAATCTATGGATAGACCTGAAAAGAGCAGTGAGGAACAGACATCCCAGAAACCTGAAAGAACTGGAAGACGTTTGGAAAGAAGAATGAATGAAGATACACAATCCATTCTTTTGTTTTCTGTTATTTTGAAAGGGGTAAATGATGGAAATAAAACCAATGTTTTTTTAACGTGTTTAAAAGAATGTTTCTTCTGTAAACTGATTGTCTTTAGGAGATTTTTCAATCTTTCTTGGGTTCTTTATCCACAATAATAGAACATTTTACCTGGGGTGACAAACGTTAGATCCCCACTGTCCATCTGAAGATGCCGAGCTTCAGTCCAGCTCCGCTGGTCCCAATGGGATCACTCCCCGGAAGGAAGGGTGGGGGGGTGTCATATAACAGGAAGGGGAGTATTTTTAGAATTGAGATGAACATACTGTAGGCAGATGAATAAAAACACAAGCTGATAAAGCATTCTTTCACATTTGAAGTTTAATTTAATCTGACACTTCCTGTCCACAGAAAACGCAGCTTCAACTCTGAATATAGTTAAATAAATAAAACCAGAACTGCCCCAGCCTGTGAGACCAAATTCATGAAGACTTCTGGTCCAGATGGTCGGATCCCATCAAGGCAGCAGTGAAGGAACCAAACGGATCTGGCTGTGGAACTGCACTAGAGACAGAACCCTGAAGTGGGTCCCCCCAGTGTCTGAGAACTTCAGCTGAAAGTGTGTGATAACCGTGGTGGTTGTAGAGGCTGCAGCGTTTCATGAGGAGCATGTGTTGGAGAAGGATTTCAAAGCCAGTCATGAACCATGATGAGCATTATGGGCCAAAACAATTACATTAATATTCAGATTCTGGGGCTTCTTCATGATGTGGATGACTTCAGGTAGGTGATGAGATCCTGGCGCTCGCCCTTCTTCTTGATACCTGCGAAGATCATCTTAGTTCCAGGAATGTACTTCTTGGGGTTCTCCAGGTACTCCATCAGGGTGTCCTCATTCCAGATGATGCCTAGATGTTAGGAGAACGCGACATTGATGAGATGTCCAGGAGTTTATGGACTCGTTCAAAGCAGAACACAGACAGAACATTCCCACCTTTGCTCTTGTTGGCGTCCGTTGTAGGAGAAACCAGGCGCCTGTCCGGTTTTGCGCCCAAACAAACCCCACAGGTTGGGGCCCACCTTGTGCTTGCCCCCCCTCCTCTACAGTGTGGCACTGCGCACATTTCTGGACAAACACCTTCTTCCCTTTGTCCACGTCGCCCATGATCAGCTGAGGAGACAAAGCAGAGGCAGTTTTACCTTCAACCGCCAACATGAAGCACCAGGCTGGAACCTGTGAGGGGAGTGGGCATGCACCTGTCCTTCTGAGGGTCACCCCCCTCCTCCGGGAGCCATGAACCGCTCTGAAAACTGCCACCTGGCAGGGCAAAGTAAGGGTTACTTCAGGGGTAACTAGTGTAATCCTGACAGCCTACCGGCACAGCTTCAGGACTCCAGAGGTCACCGTGAGGTGACACTAAGGCCGCTAAGGTGACACCAACTCCCGTCATTGGACGGAGAATATGCTGGAGTCCAGCAAGCGGGTCAGTTCGGCTTCGATCCAGACGGGTTAGCCCGCCGAAGCATTAGCCAGGGTGTGCCCCATCAGGGATGCCTGAATGCGGCTGAATGCAGCCGCCGCTCACTAGCCTGGACTGAAAAGTTCCAGAAAACGCGCGTTTCCGGCCTTTTCCTGCAGCAGCGACTATTTCAGCGCCGCAATGCAGAAGAGAGCGGCCGCCGCCGGAACCGCAGAGAGCGGCCGCCGCCGGAGCCGCAGAGAGCGGCCGCCGCCGGAACAGTCACAACGTGAGAGAAACGAGCCATATTTACCTGCAGCTTCTATTCCTCCAGCAACACCGACGAGCTTCTGACCGTCCTACGAAGGTCACTCTATTTTACCGGCAACTGTCTTTGACGTCATCACGCACAACGTGCAGTTCCATCGTGCAGTTCAGGGACGCCTCGGAAAACCGACCGGAGTTAAGATGGAGACTGGAGAGTTAGAAAACAATCCAAACATATTAGCTTCAAGGGAATTGGAACAATCTAATGTGTTTCTGTCTCAAAGCAATAAAAATTACTAAAACAAAAAGATCGGAATTTATTACTTCAGAGTTTCCCTTCTAGAGATGCAGCAAATGCCGCTCTGAACTAGAAAATACACTCATTTGTAATTACGTTTTTATTATATTTGCTAGATGTTATATTCATAAAGGTAAATGGTTAACTCGGATCACCACATTGAAAGCATTTTTGTTCTGAGCTAAAACACATCTATTAAAGCAGATTTTCAAAGAACACATTTACTTTTAGTTTAAAAGTGAGTCAACATGTAGTCTTTCTAGTAATCTTTCTCTTGTGATTGTTTTATACTTTTATGTGATATCTAAATCAGTAAAAAGTGCCGGATTGTTACAAAATATAAATGGCAATGAAGGCAATGAAGGAGTCAAAGAAGTAAGATATATCTTTTGTCAGAATACAAACAAAAATCTTTTTAAAAAAGTACATCAAAGGAACTTAAGAAGCTCTGGGTAACAAGTGACACTGAAAGAAGAATTTAAATTAAAGCCACAAGCGGCGTTGGATGGCCCACAGGCGGTAACCGGCCTCACCCTCGACGCTATGTTCCCAAGCCCTTGCAGCCCGCCTCTATGCACCACTGCCACCCTCACCAGCCTACTTTGACCCAAACATACTTGCAAAGCAGCCACAATGCACTCCTAACTCTCTCCCTTCTGTTTCTGCAAGGCTGGTCTTAGCTATATGTGAGAAATCATGTAGACACCACTTTTTTAAAAATGGCTCTGTTGTTTTGATCTCCATAGCAACCACTTTATGTTTTGGTCTCCTGGTCATACTGAACAGATTGACATCAGTTTCAGAAAAATCGGCAAAAGTAAACTTTTGAATGTCCTTAGCAACCAAGGCCATTAAGTAATCCTAATGTGTTCGTTTCAGGTCTTATAATATTATTTCCAGCTCTAGTAAGGCCTCAACATATTAAATCAGAACAACTTTCCATCAAAAAATATTCTAGTAATAAGAGAACGCCTCTTTTAAGAGTTCACCACAAGCACGCCGTTCAAAATCTACAACTTCTAATTCCAAGGTTTTTTTTCACAATACCTTCCCAATGATGTTAAAGAAGTTACAAGACCATCGGTGAAAATCCCTTGAACAAGTTTTTGTTTGTAGCTTTTACTAAAAGTGCTTTTGAAAATTCAAGATGGCGGCCTCTTCCCGAGGTCAAAGGTCAATGAAACTTCTGTGGTGGTTGTAGACTCCGGCTGGCGGCATGTTTGTGAAGTTTCGGGAAATCGGAAGAACCAAAGTGTTTCTTTTCCCATATTGTGGAAAAGCGCTAAAATCGCTAACTCTCTCACTTTGCCACAAAGTGGCCGCCGAGCCGTGTGACCATCCCATAATGATATTCTCAACACATGTGTTTTGGTTCTGTTTGTGTATTTCGAAATATAATTTTTGGCTCCATAAGCGATTTTCGGCCCATTAATTTTTTTTTTACGATTTCACTGGCCGTTAATGTCATCAACTTGTGTGTGTGTGTGTGTGTGGGTGGGGGGGTCGGGTCACCCAGGTCACCCACAGGGTGACATTTTCCAGGGGGCACCATATACGAGGGAAAAAAAACAATTTGTTAATTGTGTTGAATAAATAGCTCAGCGCACCTGTTCTTGTCATCTGAACGTGAATAAAAATGTCAAACAGCGCTCTCTGCTGCACTAAACTGAAACTGGCGCACCCATCTCATTACGGTACACTGTGGAATATACCAAATTAAAAAATGCAAGAGGGGCACAATTCACTGGTGGCTGGCTGAATTACATACTGCTGATTGGGAACATTTTTCAGTCAAACACCCAACTCACCAAATCACAAATTACATTCATCATGAATGTAATTTTCCAATTTATTTCCTCTCAAATAAAATATAATTAGTATTGGTTTAGTCCGAGCTGATGCGATGCTAAGCGGTGATTGATATCAGAGGATGCTAACTCGCAACAAAAAGAAAAGGACAAAACTATCCGACGCCAATTTAGAAAAAAAGAGTAAAGCAGACCAAGAGAAACGTGAAAAATACAATATTGAACATTGTTAGGGTCATTATTTAAGCCTAAATCAACTTTATTAAACATGCATAATAATGTAGTGGCTGAAAGGAGGCTCTGAAGTCGTAGGTTGTCGTACGCTCTGTTTCATTTTGGTCTTTGTAGAACACACAACAGCAGCTCCCGCTCAGAACAGAAACCGAACAAGCAAAACCAGGAAGCACATATAGGTAGGCTCCACCCCCTCTGTCTCTCCTACCCCCTTGCCCAATGGAACATGGTGATTTGCCATACCACACTGAGGTGCTATGGTTAAGCCTGGGAAAGGTGCTGCAATGATGTTTCAAGCTTCGTAAGGATATTTGTCTGTTCTTGGACTGCAAAGAGAAGGGCTCAACACAACTCCTATTACTGTATCTCAACGTCCGACGTCGATTTATTGACTTTGATGCACAAAAAAAGCAGGTTTGAACTGCTCAGTAATTCATTTGCAGTAGTCATGGACAGCTCGCCACTCTGCATTTAATTCATTCATTTAATGGTAGAAACGAATGACATCATGAATTCATTCACATGATCAGATAATTGGACATAAAACTCGGGTTTATTTCAGCGTTGTGCTGTAGGCATAATCAGTAAGAATTCAGTTGAATACGGATCTCTCCAGAGTGCTGACATGATTAATATTATTTAGTGTTGTTATCAAAGTCATGTCCTTCATTGGGATTCGCAGTCGGCTCTGCATTTATGGAACCTGCATATAGTACAACAGTCATTTTAAACCATAAGCTTATTGGAAATAGAAAGTTCAACTTTGCTTTAGGAAGCCTCTTGATGAATACATTCATGCGGCAAACAGACTGATTTGGTTATGGTGACCATTCCCATTGAAGGTCTGGCTGTGGTTCAACAGCTCTTATAAACCAGCATCACTGTTCTTTTGTTCGACGTTAAATCTAAAGTTTACGAGCAGCACTTAAACGCAGCACCTGTCTGGAGTGCGTCAAGATGGAGGACAATCCTTCCAAACAAGCCCCGGAAAACCTCGACGATCCGCCCAACAGCCGGCTGTTCCTGGTCACAAGCCGCAGCATCACCGAAGATGAGCTCCGCGAACGTTTCTCCAGATTCGGGGACATCCAGGGGGTCTGGGTCGTCAAAGACCGGCAGACCAAGGAGTCCAAAGGCATCTCCTACATCAAGTTCGCCAGATCTTCGCAGGCCTGCGCGGCCATGGAGGAGATGCACGGACAGATGCTGTCGGACCAGAGCAAACCCATCAAGGTCAGACGGGGGCAGGTTTCGCTCACCAGCCTAGTGTCCGGCTATCGCGCTAATCCTGATGCTAGCGGCCAGTACGATGCTGTGTTAGCGCGTGCGCGCACACTACAAGCAAGTGACTAGAGCATGCGCAAACACTGAGAAATGTAATGCAACAGTTGAAATGAAGCACTAAAAGAACGATAACTGCTGTCAGCGATAAGTAATAGGCATGAATTCATTTATAAAAGAAAAGAATGAATGACGTCATGAATTTATGATAGAAACGAATGAATGACGTCATGAATTCATGATAGAAACGAATAACGTCATGAATTTATGATAGAAACAATTGAATGACGTCGTGAATTCATTTATAAAAGAAACGGATGAATGACGTCGTGAATTTATGATAGAAACAATTGAATGATGTCATGAATTATGATAGAACGAATAACGTCATGATTCATGATAGAAACGAATAATGACATCATGAATTCATATGATAGAACGAATAACGTCATGAATTATGATAGAAACGACATGAATGACATCATGAATTCATGATAGAAACGAACTGAATGACGTCATGAATTCATGATAGAAACGAATGAATGACGTCGTGAATTCATTAATATTAATATACTTAGTGTTGTTATCAAACTCACCTTCATTGGGATTCGGCTAAGCCTGTTCTTTGCATCTTATCGTCCCAGCACAGGCTGTTGAGGAAAGAGTCCACATTGTAAAACTGAAATGACAGTATTACATCAAACACATTATTAAAGACTGGGAAGCCGACATACAACACCAACTCAGCCGGCTTCAACAAAACTCTCAACTGCAAATACCTTTCTGATTAACAGCTTTCAGTCACAGGCTTCATTGAAACATTGAACAAGAAAACATCAGTTCTAAGGAGAGATGCCAAAGCTAACAGTGCGTAGCATAGGTTAAAAAAACCATGAATAACTTCAGAGCTGCATATGAACCTGCTGCAAACATGGCCCGTTCGTTTTTGAAAATTAACCCAGTGTTTTATTTTGTACTTCATGATCTGTGGACGGCTGCATGGTGGAGCAGTGGTTAGCGCTCTTGCCTCACAGCAAGAAGGTTTCTAGTTCAAGTCCTGGCTGGGGGACTTGAAACAGCGCCACCAGTGGGGGACCTTCTCCCCGTGCATGTGTGGGGAATCCAGCTTCCTCCCACCATCTAATAACATGCTTCATAGGTTCATTGGTCTCTTTAAATTGTCTCTAGGTGTGGATGCGAGTGTGGGTGTGTGATTGTGGCCCCCGTGACAGACTGGCAACCAGTCCAGGGGTGTCCCCTGCCTTTGCTCATGAGCAGCCCTGTGACCCCGAAAGGGACAAAGCGGTACAGAAAATGACTGAATGATCTGTGTAGGAGAAAGTGGCTATTATAGAGCATTTTTCTGAAATATTACCATTGAAACCAGTGGAGGGAAGGAGCTTCACCGTCGTGACCTCAGTTCTCCATGGAGCAGCAGCTCCGAACTCCCCGCATTACAAAACATGTATACAATAGAAAACTGGGGGGGTTGCACCTCTGTTTGTTTTGTATCTGTAACATAAATGTCTTAATGCCAGCCAGTATTAGGAATCAAATCTAAATAAACACAGTTGTTCGTGTTTTGCGGCAGGTCTTCATCGCTCAGTCTCGATCTTCAACCAGACACAGAGACGTGGAGGATGAGGAGCTCACCAGGATCTTCGTCATGATCCCCAAAACCTTCACAGAGGAAGACCTAAAAAATACTTTCAAAGTAAGAGCACCAGCTGGACTGAAGTTTCTGTCGTTGTTCCATGTTTCTCATTTGAACATGGCTGATACCGTGTTTTCCAACCTGGTCCTCAGGGAACAGTCCTGCATTTTTTCAGTCCTACCAGCTCAAACACACCGCTGTTGCTGACTGTCATCGTCAGGCTTCTGCAGAGCCGAATGATGAGCTGAACTGGTGTGCATAAGCAAGAACATGGAAAACATACAGGACAGTGTTTCCCGAGGACCAGGTTGGGGAACACTGGGTTAGGCATTTAGGGATGAAGGTTGTCGGTCCACATCCTTCCTGTCTGTCTTCCAGGAGTACGGCGACATTGAATACTGCGTCATCATCAAAAACAAGCTCACCGGAGAAAGTAAAGGACTCGGCTACGTCAGATACTATAAACCCTCCCAGGCTGCCATCGCCATAGAGAACTGTGACAAATGTGAGCATCACACATGCAAACACTCCAGCCTGAACTTTGCCAGAAATGCTTTCAAAAGCCAGATCTGCTGTCAGGACCTGACATGTTGGAGATAAATGTAATCAGCTTTGTTCCATCAATAGTGCAACGTCTGCTGGTTTCTTTAATACTTGGTCAATTCCTTTAATTCATTGAAGTGACATAAAAGAGCCTTCTGGCACTGTGTCTTTGTGGTGAGGATGTTCTCATGAGTAGTTTGCAAATGCAGGTATTGTTCATCAGTGAGGTAAGCACAGGTTTGCTGTTCTGATTGCTTGTCCTGCTCCGGACACTCTCCCAGCGTACCGGGCCATCCTGGCTGAACCCCGCTCCAAATCCAACACCTCTGAGGATTACTCTGCAGCAGGGAGCAGAGGGGATTACAGTGGAGACTCAAATCAGTACAGCTTTCACGCAGGTGTGTTCCAGTGTTTAAAGCAGAGTCTGGATGCAGGCTTCCTCTCTGACCTCTGTTCCCATCTGTGCAGCAGACCCTGGGAACTTTGCGCTCACAGATAGCCGCTCGGGGGACTTCACTCGCTCGCTGATGGTGTCCACGCGGGCAGCGCTCACGCAGGAGCAGGTGTTTGCTCTGTTCGACCTCATTCCTGGCATGGAGTACTGCGAACTGCAGAGAGACTCATATGGGATGAACAAAGGTGAGATCCGATGACAGGTCATGGTTTCATGGACCTTTGACCTCCACTCACTGCAGTGTTCCACTATTAGTTTGCACTCTGGTTTTACACTTTTCACACATGCAGACGGTGCTCTGATCCGTGACTATCTGCAGGGTGTGCTATGATCCGCTACAGTAACCTCGGCTCTGCCCTTTACGCCAAAGAGAAACTGCACGGCTTTGAGTATCCGCCTGGCAACAGACTGGTGGTGTACTTTCTAGATGACGGCGAGGACCGCAGCAGGTTTGCACCTCCACATGCCAGCTTTCCTGGGGCTGGAGTGACTGTAATTATTGGGGGACTAAGGCGACCTCTAGTGGCTGTCCTCTGCACTGCAAACATGAAACAAACTTTAGACAGTGAAGGTCACTTTGGACCTGCCACAGACCCGCTGTAGGGTTGGTGGTTCTATACTTCGCTGCCTGTCATCTTGATGACCTGTCATAGTTACCTCTGGGAATGTTGGGTCACAGCTCCCAGTCAGTGCATGCATTAGCATGAGGTAACATAGCTGTCAAAAAGAAACGTATTCAGAAAGACAAAGTTGTCCACAGATTTATATTTTGTGCACAACTTTGCAGAAAACATATGAATACAACCTTTAGTCTTATGTTTGACATGTCTGTTTTGAAAACGACTTTTCTTTGTCTTGATAAAGAATTTCTCCTGTTAAATCACTTTGTCAAAAATACATCACAGGCATAAACATCGAGTCCCGAAGCATCGATTCTCCAACTGCGCATGCGTGTTAAAATGTACGTATTAAAATAAAACAGAACTTTTAGGAATTTTCTTGATACAATAATGAGAACATTATCTTGATAGCCATAGCTCTGTAGACAATTTGATAAAATAGATTTTAAAAAACAGCGATCTCCAGTCGCATTTTTGTTTTCAGGCTCCAACAGGCGATTGTGTAAACAATGCAGCAGAGGGTCGTTTTAGAACCAGAAGTGGAAAACAGTCCAGAAAGACGTAGCAGACGTACAACTCCACTCATTCAGTGTAAAATAAAAACATGTCTGCTGAAATTAATTGATAATCAGAGGATAAAGAAACCAAAGCGGCTAAGCTAACTTGGAGCTAAAGTATGCTAACAGGCAGCCGACTGTTGCGGAGGTAAAAATAAACAAAAAAAGAAAATTAAAAAAGTCAGTAGGATCAGAATACCCAACTGTCTTTCTGTTTCTAAATTTTTTTTATCTGTTGTTACGGTCAGCTGCCAGTTAGCCTACATTAGCTCTGAGTTAGCTTAGCTGTCTTTGTTATTCCCATCTATTTTTTTAACCCACTGGTTATCTCCACGGTGCTGCCAGAGCCTGTAGCGGGGGCGGCCGCCCCTCCTATACCGGGTTGCTGCTCGGCTAAGCGGGGATCCCTCACGCTAATATGCCGCTGCTGGCCGGTGTTCTGCTGAGGTACGTTCCCTCTGCCAGAACCATGTCTGAGACTGGAGACACAAATTCTGGCAGAGAGAACGTATCTATGAAGGCAGAACGGCAGCAGCAGAGAGACAGGGCGGCTCTGCCGCCTGCTCGGGCGCTCTTATTTTCTTTAATCATCCTCTTATTAATATCTCTCTTTTTTTGCCGCCACTTCTGGGTTCCTTTCATTGTTTTTATGTTCCACTGATGTTGCCTGGCAAAAAAAAAAAATCGGCAGGACTTGGCTGTTTATATCTTTCTTTCTAGTAGAGCAACGATAACGAGATCATTTCCCTGCCATGGGATCCATAGACTTTAATAAAGATTATTAATCTTTATTAATGTCTGGGTAATGATGGGATCAATACCATTCTAAAAAGTTTAATTCTAAAATGTTCATTCAGCTGAATTGATGCTCCGGGACTCGATGTTTATGCCTGTGACCCTGATGTATTTTTGACAAAACGTTAACAGGAGAAATGTGTATTCATAACAAAGAAAAGTCGTATTCAAAAGAGACTAAAGGTTGTATTCATGTTTTCTGCAAAGTTGTGCACAAAATATAAATTGGTGCACAACTTTGTATTTATGAATAGAACTTTTTCTTTATTAATAGGTTTCTTTTTGACACTTTCCTTACCCCATACATTAGTGTCACATTCAGAATGTCACATGCACACACATGCACAGTTTTGTAAGTATAGGCACAACAGTTGTTCCTTAAATTGACTAAACTGAATGCATTTGTCGGTTAACACGGGATGTTCATGAACAACATGATAGGTGAAATCTATGGAGTTGTTTTAAGGCTCTAGAACTTTGTCTCCTTTTCTCAGATGGACATGAACATTTTCACACTTTTTTGTTTCTCTCAAAGTTCAAACTTGTGTTTCATAGAAACACAAGTCCAGTAATATTGAAGGAAGACAAAGATCTGATGTGATCAAAGATTTATGGAACGCCGTCAAACTTCACGTGCAGCGTCTCTGTACAGGAGACACTGCAACACAAGCATGCAAAGTCGCGCTGATAAAAATCCAGGAAACAGTGAGACCATAAAAGGTGACTTTTTAGGGAGGGAACACTGTATTCTGTAAATCTTCCAATAGGGGCCAGTGTCTACCAAACACCGGGTCAGCTGCCAAGTTTTAGTAAAAACCGCAGAGGCTACAGTTAGCAGATTTATGTGGCGTTTGCCGCCTCACAGCGTTGAGCGTCTGCTGCTGACAGGATTCTGTTGCTGACGTGGAACGTTTGGCGGTTTTCTCAAGTCTGTCTTTGTGTGTGTAGCGCTGTGGGTCGGATGGCCATGCAGTTCGTCGCCGCTCAGATGATGTCGTCTGTGTGGAACGGGGCGTCCAGCAGCCAAATGCTAAAACCTCATGTGAGAAACCAAGACTTTGGAGCTTCAGGACATTAATCTGTAAAGATGTACAGAAGCTGTTTGTGCTTTAGAAGCTGGAACAAATTGTGTTGGAAAAAAATGTCATTGTTCTGGAGAAATGAAGGCCTGCGTTTTCCTGATAGAGTTTCTCGTCGTCGACACCTCGTATCCAGACAGACGTCAGCCTGCCATCTCTGAAGAAGCTGGCCCCCCCCCGACAGTAAAACCAAGGAGCGCCTGTTTGTGGTGTTCAGCCCCTCACCGCTGCCCCCTGACGTGCTAGAGGACGTCTTCTGGTAGGCAGAAGCTCAGAGGAAGGAGTCTGAGTGACAGGTTGATGCAGTCAGCTCTAACACATGCCACCCCTCCCTCCATAGTCGCTTTGGGTCCCTCATTGAGGTCCATCTGGTTCCTGGGCGGAAAGTGGGATACATGAAGTATGCAGACAAACAGGTAAAAGCCGCACCCCCCAAGACAACAGTCTGTGCTGGTTGCTCTTTACCGTCCTCTCTTGCTGGCAGTGTGCTGACGAGGCCATGGTGGCGCTGCATGGCCGCGTGGTCAATGGTGTGAAGATGAAGGTGATGCTGGCTGATCCTCCCAGAGAGGAGTCGCACAAACGGCCCCGCACCTACTGACGGCAGCGGGGGCGGTGAGTATCCCAGCGCTGCACTCTGAGGTCTGATGTGCACGCACAGCAGCGCGCACGTTAACGTCAGAGCCCTCAGACTGCAGAAACGGGAGCCTCAGGGGAGGTGTCTGGACCCCCCCCTGAGGCTCTGACAAATTTACCGTCTGCCTTCTGTCACTAACAATGCAGCTTCTCGTTTCCCAGGCGACTGACTGACACCTGACAGACCCACAAACCACACCTCCTGACCTCTGACCGACCTTTGACCCCTGTCTGACGTTGCTTGTTCTGTAAAGATGACCCAGAACTGTCCTAACTTTGAATGGCCTGAATAAACACATTCAGTCTGGGCTTTTCTCTCTTTATTGCTGCTTCATCTTAAACATGTGGTTGGAAGTGTTTGGGTTTTCCTCCTCGTCTCAGCTGGATGCAAACGTCCCAAATGAAGAGGCACAATCCCAGATCAACTAAAGGAAAACACAACCCCAATCAGATTCCTGCTTAGAACTGATGCAGGTTTTAAAATCAGACACTTGCAGAACCCCAGTCCCTTTGCTGCGGGTCAGTCCGGTGAAGAACCGGCTGCAGGTCCGAGTGGGAGTAGTTTATTGCTGAGGCTGATTTTGCAAATCAATGCTTGGAGTCTGACAGATCAGATGAAGGAAGAACATCCAGTGATGAAGCAAAAGTCTTCATGAATGAGGGCAGACAGGTCAGGTTAGAACCGGAGTCTGACATGAGAATCTTTGGACCGTCTGCCGCTAAGCTTCAGTCTTCCAGCTCCAGTGTGTTCAGCTCCTCATCCAGCTCCTCCAGATCATCTCCCGTAAACAGGTTTTCGTCCACCGGCACGTTCTCCTCACCCTCGTCGTCCTCCCCTTCCTCCTGTGTGCCCAAGAGCCCGTTAGCCTCTACCCCGCCACACGCTCCGTTCATCAGCTCCTCTGTGGGAAAGAAGAAAAAGTTTCACGCAGGATTCAGGAGCTCCTGCAAACGTAAAACGCCACGTTTTTCTCACGGCTGCTGGCGTCTTCGTTCCCCCTGTGCTCTCTGGAGAACCTGTCTGTGGATGCTACAGTGATACCCGTGTGGTCCACCTCTTGAGGAACAAACCGGGATAGGTCTATGTCCTGGACGTTTGCGGCTTCAATCTGAAAACACAAACAACGACATGAACAGAACGTCTTGAGGCAGCATCACAGTTGCTTCTTGTAAGAAGAAAGAAGCTCCAGTAACATGGAGTGAAAAAAGTAGCACTCTGATTTGTGTGAGTAATTCTTGGTTTGTAACTCATACATTTTGTGCATAAGTGAAAAAAATTACATAGTTAAAAAAATCCAATGTACACATGCACAACTTAAAATTACGACTGCTTGAAACTAACTACACGCATAAGTCTTTAAAAATGATGCACAAATCACTTACACAAAACCACATTTACACACAAATCTGATGTGAGACTCTTCATGTCTCCCAGATTCATATGTAAGTGATGCGTTTAAATGCTGCTGGAATGCTGGGTCAGAGTTTTCTTATCAGCCGCTCTGAGCTTAGATTATGAATAAGATCTGGTGAAACTTGACATTTTCAAACTTTCTTAAACAGATATGCCGGCTACTTAATATAAAAAAGTCTAAATTAGGATTTTTTTTCAACACTTGTCCCTTTAAAAATAAAAGATTTTCCAGAATTGAACATTTCCTCTCTGTAGCCCCTCCCCTAACAGCGACCGCATGGCGGTGGACGAAGCACCAATCCGCTTGTTGATCTTCCCTCACTTGTGAACAAGACCCCAAGATACTTAAACTCCTCCACCCACCCAGAGAGGACAAACCACTTTTCTCCGGTATGATTTAGCCTTTAAGTTAAAGGCTATCAATCTGTCGGTCAAAGAAGCAAACAGAGCTACTGCACGTATTTATTTTGAGATCCGAATATTCTGATCCTTGTATTCAGATTCAATTTGCATTTACTAAAGATAATGCTGAGCCTGAGAACACCTGCATTTTTGAAGTCAAAACAAAGTTAAATTATTTCAGTTGCATTGAAATTTTATTTATTGTGGAAAAAATTCAGGAAGCTATTAACTAAGTTTTTATTTAACTTTACAAGAGGTGCTGCTGAGACTGAGAACTCACTTTATTTTTGTTGTGATTGCACTTAAAACAGTGTCAGAGAGCTATTTATTTAACCTTTCTTTCAATTTTATTAGAGATGTTTCAGAGTCTAGGAAATTCCGGCACTTCTGGAGCTTTTACTTTCCATTCATGTGATTAATAAACATGCTTTAGGCGATTCAATGAAGTTCAGTGTTTGCATTATTCAATTTTTTTACAACAATTTTTACACTTTTACCACAAATGAATATCGGCTCCAGATATCGGTTATTGACCTCCTACTACTAATAATCGGTATCGGTTCTGAAAAACCCATATCGGTGGATCTCTATGATGCACGCACAAATCCAAAGTTACACACAAATCAAGAGTTACGCTCGCAGACATCGGAGCGATACTTATTTCTTTGCATATACATATACAGTGATGCCAATGCTCCATATTTCCAGGAAAAGGCTGCAGCTGCAGGACAGGACACACAGTATGACCACTCACCTCTTCCTCTTCCTCTTCTGACTCCTCGTTGGCATATTGAGTGTCATCAGCTTCATCGTCGTCGTCATCAACCAGCTCTGGGCGGAACTCAAACACCTCACGCCCGCTCACCTGCAGAAGAGAAATTAATCATGAATCAGCAAAACTAAAAACATGAATGTAAATAAGTCATTCAACAAGTAGAAAAAAGTAAGGTAGTCATGTTTGAGACTCATAAAGGAAATTCAGAATGATCAATATACATAAATAACACAAAAATACAGAAACAGGGTTAAATTAAAGCCTTTTTTTAGAGCTCGCATATGAAAAACTATGACCAGTTTTTCTGCCTAATTTCCAGCCCTATGGATGGAGAGATAAAACATCCAGAACTATTACTCGTCAGTAATGGAGTAATGTAACGAATTATAGTTCTATTTCAGTAATGAAATGAGAAATACTGGACTACAGAAACCCCTATTTCTTCATTACTCACAGTTTGATGCAGTGGAACCATTACAGATGATGTGTAAACATCAAACAAATGTGTGTAAACACTGAGCTCTGACATTTTCTACATGTAGTTCACCAAGTAAAGAAACAGAGTTACTGGTAATGCAGAGTTGGAAATTAATCAAAGTAAAATGAGGAGAGCGGAATATGGGCAAATTCAGAGACATTACTAATTATAATAAGTGAAGCAAAAACATTCCATCTAAGTTCAAGTTACGTCCTGGAGATAAATTGCTTTCCACTGCTGTAGTGTCAATGAGCAACCTGTCTATACACAATGCAGGCTACTACACACGTGGACAAAATTGTTGGTACCCCTCAGTTAAAGAAGGAAAAACCCACAATTCTCATTGAAATCACTTGAAACTTACAAAAGTAACAATAAATAAAAATTTATTAAAAATTAAATAATCAAAATCAGCCATCACTTTTGATTTGCTGATTAAAATAATTATTAAAAAAAAAAAACTAATGAAACAGGTCCTGGACAAAAATGATGGTACCCATAACTTAATATTTTGTTGCACAACCTTTTGAGTCAATCACTGCAATGAAGTGATTTCTGTATTGTCAAGTGAGCGTTCTGCAGCTGTCAACAGGTATTTTGGCCCACTCCTCATGAGCAAACTGCTCCAGTTGTCTCAGGTTTGATGGGTGTCTTCTCCAAATGGCATGTTTCAGCTCCTTCCACAGATGTTTCAATGGGATTCAGATCTGGGCTCATGGAAGGCCACTTTAGAATAGTCCAACGCTTTTCTCTCAGCCATTCTTGGGTGTTTTTGGCTGTGTGTTTTGGCTCGTTGTCCTGTTGGAAGACCCATGACCTGCGACTGAGACCAAGCTTTCTGACACAAGGCAGCACATTTCTCTCCAGAATGCCTTGATAGTCTACAGATTTCATTGTACCTTGCACACATTCAAGACACCCTGTGCCAGATGCAGCAAAGCAGCCCCAAAACATGACTGAGCCTCCTCCATGTTTCACCGTAGGGACAGTGTTCTTTTCTTCGTATGCTTGGTTTTTGAGTCTATGAACATAGAGTTGATGTGCCTTACCAAAAAGCTCCAGTTTGGTCTCATCTGTCCAAAGGACATTCTCCCAGAAGCTTTGGGGCTTGTCAACATGCATTTTTGCAAATTCCAGTCTGGCTTTTTTAGGATTGTTTTTCAGCAGTGGTGTCCTCCTTGGTCGTCTCCCATGAAGTCCATTTGGCTCAAACAACGACGAATGGTGCGATCTGACACTGATGTACCTTGGCCTTGGAGTTCACCTTTAATTTCTTTGGAGGTTGTTCTGGGCTCTTTGGATACAATTCCAACGATCCGTCTCTTCAATTTGTCATCAATTTTCCTCTTGCGGCCACGTCCAGAGAGGTTGGCTACTGTCCCGTGGGTCTTGAACTTCTGAATAATATGAGCCACTGTTGTCACAGGAAGTTCAAGCTGTTTAGAGATGGTCTTATAGCCTTTACCTTTAAGATGTTTATCTATCATTCTTTTTCGGATGTCCTGGGACAATTCTCTCCTTCGCTTTCTGTTGTCCATGTTCAGTGTGGTACACACCTTTTCACCAAACAGCAGAGTGACTACTTGTCTCCCTTTAAATAGGCAGACTGACTGATTATGAGTTTGGTAACACCTGTGATGTCAATTAAAGGACACACCTGAGTTAATCATGTCAGTCTGATCAAATAGTTTTCAATCTTTTATAGAGGTACCATCATTTTTGTCCAGGCCTGTTTCATTAGTTTTTTTTTTAAATAATTATGTTAATCAGCAATTCAAAAGTGATGGCTGATTTTGATTATTTAATTTTCAATACATTTTTATTTATTGTGACTTTTGTAAGTTTCAAGTGATTTCAGTGAGAATTGTGGGTTTTTCCTTCTTTAACTGAGGGGTACCAACAATTTTGTCCACGTGTGTATATAATGTCCATTTTCTCATGCTTGAGGTGGTAAAAAACCTGACTGCCCTTGTGTAAGTTGTTTTTATTTTGAAAGGATCTTGTTTGTGTGAGCTTTATTCCCTTAAGAATTGGCATGAGTGGAAAATGATGAGAAGTGAATTACTTTTTAACCTGGGGAACGACTCAATTTATTTACTATTTCATTCAGTAACTGAAGAAATAAAGTACACTTTACAGTACTTTACCCAACACTGATTCGTGTTTACTTGTTTGTTTGTACACATATTTCATTTACACTTGAAATACCAGAATCTGGCAAACTTCAGCTGCACTGTTCAGCAGCAGGTATTTATCTCACACTGTTGAAGTTTTGAATGAAGATGCTCTGGATATTTGTATTGATTATTGTACAAAAGAACTCCATATAAATGCAGGAAATGCCCCTCCTCCTTTCTCATTTACTTTTTTCTCTACTAATTATAGCTTGGACATCTTCATCCTCACATGTAACCTTCCTCTTAAACAAGCTTCCCTACATTGATCTTTTTTAATGATTTTTTCAATTCTATCGTTTTCTTTGCTGCATGTTTCACTTCTACCATTGAATTAGGTTTTATCTTGAACTACCAATCACAATGGTGTTCAGAAAACTGTAGGAATCATGGATCGTCTTGTCCTGTTGTAAACCAACCAACCTCCAAACTTGCATAGAAATAAGCGTGCTTGACTGAATGAATTGAGCGCCTCTGGACAACAAATCAAGCGTACCTTGTGTGTTGCGCTTGCTCAACGTGTTTGCTTAGGGAAGTGACTGAATTAGCGGATAATGCAAGTGGAGAGAGGATGTAAATCACATTTTGTAGTGATGAGAAAACACTAAAAACCACAGCCGCTAAAATGATGAGTTAAAGTGCTGCGGCGTTCACAGTTTTAGTGGCATCAGCACGCAGCTTCTTTTGTGTGCAGCAAAGACTAAACAAAGCCGTGATTGAATCCACCAGATCTTATACCGCATTGGACCATACCAACTTACTTTTCACCACTGGCCAGTAACTGGTGCATAATGCCCTTTACTTACATAATCATGGTTAAAAAAAACCCAGAAAAGTCATACGGAAAAGGCTGGAGAAAGCACCCTAAACTAAACTCCTGAGTGAAACTGACAAACTACCTTGGAAACAACACATAAGACATGTACAGAGAAAAATATCTAAAAGCATTGCAATAATGAACAAAGAGAAATATCTTCCTAAACATAAATCACTGCATATATTGTATTGTTCACTAGTAATGCCACATTAAATATATTGTATTAAAGTGTGAGGTAACAACTACAATAGTTCTGCAGCCCTTCTCAACCTGCAAAAATGTGCTATAGAAACTATTCATAATGACGAATATTGTGACCATACTAATGTATTATTAATTACCTCAAAATTCTTAGAAATTTGATTTTGTTTGTGTATACAGTAAAATTCCTCAATAAAGCTAGTAATAAAAAGGTATTACTTTGTAATATTCAGACTTTATTTACCCAAAGGGAACAACCAGCAGTTAGAACAATCAGAAAAAGTGTGGATTAGACTGAAATGTCTATGAGAATCAAAACAAAGCCTGGACATTAAAATACAAGATGGATGAAGAAAAAGGATGACATTTGACTGCAAAATGTTGACTGAGGATAAAGAGAAAATATCATGTTGAATATTGTAGACTAATATGTGAAACTAGATAAACGGGAAGGTAAGGAAGTATTTTTCAACCGTGTCTTTCTGAGTTCAGTTATACAGAGACTTTATTTTGTTTTATCTGAGCTTTTTATTTAATTTGTATTACTTTGTATTGTTCTGAATGTTTTGTTTTACATTTTTGAAATAAATAAAAATGTGATGGAAGCCACTGATCTGCAAACGTCTGGCTTTTTCTGAACAAAAAATAAAAAACCCTCACCACAAGAGATTTCCCGGCCTTGAAGTCTGCCTTCTTCTTTTCCATCTCCTCCCTGGCTCTGTCCACCTGGAACCACAGCACACACGGGATCTTTACTTGCATCCTCTAACAAAACTATGTTCACACCAAACATGATTCATGTGGCAGGGGCATCAGGTTTAATGCTTTTTGAGCATCACAGCACATTTTGGGCGTCGCTTAGAGAAATTTCAATAGTTCAAATATCTGAAATCTGAAACTATGCGCTTGCCAACCGATCAGTAACAGATTTAGTAGTGATGTGCTGATGATGCAATCAGTGGGTGGAGTCCTAAACCATCATGGAGGAAAATCTTAACCTTCTTGTCCGGATGTTTAGGATATTTGTCTTACTGTTGTGGAGACAATAATAAGATTCTTCCCTCTGACTAATGCAGGACAGCAAATCAAACACACACATTAGTACCGCTGAAAGCGCCATCATTCAGACGCAGCTCCTGCAGTAGATGGTGACGCTCACCATACTGGGAGAGTCTCTGAATGATGTCATGAACCCAGACATGGAGACGTGACTACTGATGTTTTTGTAGAACTCTGCAAAACACATAAACCTGATCTCTAAACATCATCAACATCTTCCATGTATTGTTAATGAGACATGCAGCTCGGTCCAAATTATTCTGCAACTGATATGTTTCTATGATTTTTCTAAATCCTCGATGCAAATGACAGTGAGCATCATTTTCAAGTCATTAACCATCAGAGTTTATATGAAATGTTATTGAACAAACCTCCTAAATAGAACGGTATTTTTTCAAAAATAAAAGCCTTCAAATACAATGTTCCACAGTATTACACACAATAGAGTCCCACAACATTGATGAATTCTAAAAAACTGAAAATGCTCATTTTTCTGCATTAGGAGGTCATATTTGCTGAAACCAAAGCTGTTCCAATAAGAAACATCTTTATAGGTAAAGTTACATTTGAACAGAGGACCCTAATTTGTTTATCTTTATTCCGCTTGAATTTCTTTGCAGGATGTCAGAACAGCCTCCAGAGCTGCTGTTTGGAAGTGAACTGCCCCCACTCTCAGAGAGTAGGGGTGAGGTCAGGGGAGAATGGGGGCCACGCCATCAGTTTGTCTCCATAGCAGCCAGTGATGCAGATGTATTCCTGCAGCATGAGGTGGAGCATCATCACGCATTAAGAGGATTTTGTTACAGAAAACACGGTTCTTCTTTTTTGGACCACAGAAGGAAGTGATCATTCAGAAACTCCACCTACTTTTCAGAGGTCATTCAGAGGTCCTCACCTTCAGGGACCCTACAGGGGACGACCAGCTCTCTGGCCAAACCATGACTCCACCACCTCCTTGCTGATATCGCAGCTTTATTGAGACATGATGGTAATCCACCAACAACCCACTACTCCATCCATCTGGACCATCCTGGGTTGTACGGCTCTCATCAGTGAAAACGAGTCTTCATGTATGTCTGGACCCACTGCAGCTGTTTCTGTTTGTTGCTTAGGGGGACAATAGAAGGTTTCCGTAGAACTGCAGCCGCTGGAGGATCCTACAGCTTGATGTAGGTGGGACTCCACAGACAGCAGCAGTTTCAAACATGTGCTGCTGCTTTGTAATGGTATTTTAGCAGCTGCTGTCTTAATCCCACGTCTTAATCTGGCAGAAACCTTCCTCGTTCTGCTTTTCTCTGCATGAACCTGTGTGTGCTCTGAATCAGACACTAATTTCTTAATAGTACGATGATCATGCTTAAGGTTTTGGTGAAATATCCAAAGTTTTCAGGCCTTGTACAAGGCTTTGAACTATTTCACACTTTTCAGCAGCAGAGATCCATTTTCTTTCTCAGATTGCTTGAAAATGTTGGTCTGCTTAATAATGTGGAACGTCCTTCTTTAATAGTTTTTCTTTTAACTGAACTCACCTGCAAAATAAATATCACAGGTGTCCAAGACTGATGTCAGTGATCAAAGAGGCCTGAGGCACAATATCATCCAGGAGTTTCATTCAAAAACTTAGAATTTGATCTGTCTGACACTTGTGTACAATTTGCATCATTACTTGCAACACACTGAACAATCGATGCTTCCATTTAGCGATGCAGCTAAAAGCATTTGACTGTAGCTCCTTCTACACGCCCCAGCATCATGTTAAATAACACATTTATGGACAAGCACAGAGCAGAAAATCTGACGCGCTTCCAAACGGAGGCCCCAGACGTGAAATTGACACGAAACTTGCTTTCAGTGTGAAGCAGCAGCTACTCTTACCTTCTCCTGCCTCTTCCTCTTCTTCCAAGCCAGGAAAGACTCCAATGTGATCCGGGTTACGTTTGGGCCGAGGGCTGCTCTCTGCGGGCAGACGAACAGACGTTAGTGATCAGAATCAGGTTGTTTCATCACAGCCTGTCAGTTCGTACCTCATTCTCTATCAGCTCTTCCAGTGAGATCTCCTCCTCCTTCTCCTCCTTTTTCTTGTCTTTTTTCAACACAAAACCAGGCGGCAGGGCGTGTCTGTACATACAACTGTCGCCACCAGCGGGACACACCCAGAACCAGCCATACTTATTATTCTCAATGGCCTCCAGGAAATACTTGCACACCTGAAACAACAACTTCCTGTCAGTCTTTGGGCAGATGCAGCGTTTCTTCTCATCATAGAAGTGAATTTATTAGAGGAGCTTTGCAGATCTGTATGATAAGTGCTCCATTGTTTGCACCACCATGAACAAGCGGAAGCGGTGAAAACATGTTCCGTGAATGCAGCAGCACCTTCAAGTCTTCAGGTTTCAGACTTACGATCTGAGTTTTGGCTTTCTTCTTCTCCGCCTCCCCATGTTTTTTGTTGACCACTTCCTCCAGCTTCTTCTCGTCCCAGTTCTCCATGGTATCTGCAAAACAGCAGTAACATTAGACACGTTCATTCTGCCTTTTCAGATAAAACACTGTAACCGTCATCTGCTCTTAAGAATGGCAACGTTATTGAGCTTCTGGGCTCATCTGTGTTCCAAATGCAGCAGGAGACGTGACCCTTAACCCCTGAGAGGTGCATTGAGCTTCTCATCTCCAGCTTCAAATGTGTTTTTCAGTCAAACATTGGTCAGGAAAAACAGCCTGCAGTGAAACCTTTCTCCAGCTCTTCGTCCCGCTCGTCCACATAGACGCTCCTCTTCTCACACTTCCTCTCCATGGACAGGTCGTGGCTGAATTTGCACTTGTCACCTTTAGTACACTGACCCTGCTTGAAGAACGCACACAGCACCGATTTTGGATCAACTCCTGCAATAGAGGGACAAGCAGGGAGACATTCACACACAACAGAAAAGCCCTGCAGGTAGAGAGCACCTCCTCCACTCTGGCGCCTGGTCACCTTTGCTAACTTTCTGAGCAGTGACGACAGGTTTAAAGAGCTCGTTGAGTTCATCCAGCTCCTTCTTCTTGTCTGCCTTCTTGCCGCCCTTCTCAGCCTCAGCCTGCGCCATCTGAACACAGAATCAGACTGCACTTCAGCACAAGAACATTTCTACCGCCCTCAGCTGTAGACCAGTACCACATTCCTTCACTGCTCCCACTGCAAAGTGAAACGGCAAGCAGAGTACAAAACCTGTCTCCATCAAACACTTTCACTCCCGGACGCCGTTTCACATGGAAACCAGCACAGGGCCCTGGAGGTGCACTGTGGGCATCTATCTGAATTAAAACCGGACGGAGACGTTCGTCTTCAAGCCTTAAACTCTTTAACATCCAGACAGAACTGAAGTATGTCCGTCAGGACAGAATAGAAGCAGAACTCTGCAGCAGCATGCTGTTGCTGAAGCTTAGGACCCGCATCTCACCTGTCGGGCACTCTGCTGTCCATACTTCACTTGCTGAGTGACGTTCTTGATGTACTTCTGCTGCTTGGCGCCCTTCTTGTTCTTCAGGCCAAACGTTTTGTCCTGGGGGGAGAGATTCTTGTGTTAATATTCAAGAACCTCTTCTGAACGGAATGATGGAGAAACCGAAACCATTCTGACGAGCTGCGACAGATCAGATCAGCAATGAACGACTCAGCTGGAGATTTCACACGTGAATCTTCTTCCCTTTTACAGAAATGATCCTTTATTCTAGGTTTGTGCTTTACGGCCAGTAACGTAGACATGCGTTAAGCTACAGAGCAGCGGACACACCATCCCCGGCAGAACGCGCAGCAGTAAAGTGACCACCAGCCGCAGGTCCGGCTCAGGAGCCGAACCGAGACCGCGCTTAGGTGCTGCAGAGGTTACAAGGAAAAGATCGTGTGTTCCACAACACTCACGCTCTGTTCTGAAAACAGAACACTGCGTTTCTGTCGGAGGCCAGCAGCGGGCTATATTTGTAGGAGCCGGGCGTTGCTTCGGTGGCTCGGCCTACAACACACATCCATCTGCCTTTCGACAGCCGTAACAAAACCACAAAAACGTTAAAAACAACTAACTAGTTACACTAAAAACCACTCAACTGTCACCTGAGCGGAATTCCTGATACTGTATAGTAAAGCAACGGAGTTGGAGTTAGAGGTAAGCTAAGCTAAGCTTACTGCTAACTACCTCAATAATTTTCTCCTTCTTCTTCTCCTGGGTTTTTTTGCTTCCCGCGGCCTGAGCGGGTTTCTTCGGAGGCATGTTGGCTCAGGTGCGGCAGCGCGGACACGTGAAGACGACTATTTAGGGTTTCTTAGGGTTTCTCTGGGTCGCGGAGTCCCTGCAGGTGTTGCTAGCACGTTCTAGGCCACGTGTGGGTTGTTGATGTCCTGTGGCGTCATCGCGTTACGACGGGGTGCATCCTGGGTGATCGAGTTATATATATATATAAACACTGTCAGGGCTCATTGCAGGAAGGTGGTACGAATTGAGTCATAATACAAAGTAATATCTCTTCTCAATTGACATTTCAATATGCAATTCAGGCTTTTAATATGAAAATACATGTTGCAATTTAAAATTTAATATAAAAAAATTACAATTTAATATAACAATTTAAAAATAAATCTTAAATTTAAAAAAAATCTATGGCATTTCAAATGTTCATGGGTTTTTGGGATCATAGTTCAAATGAAAATGCATTTTGCAATTTACAATCCAATATTAAAGCGTCTATACCATGCTTTTTTCATATACATGATCATATTTATATTCATACAACATTCATGTAACTTTTGGGCACACAAAAGAAAAAAATATTTCTAAAATAGAGTTACGTTTGTGAACTTTTTTCCTAGAAGATCTCTGAGGCCCCGCCTTTCGCTCCTCGTGGATGCCACCCATTTCATGACGTCATCCTAGAGCTGGCCTCGGCAGCGTGTCTGCACAAAAAAAAACACCCAATTTTTGCAAAGCTGGATGTGCATACCATACATCCCTAATAGTAGCCCTTAAAGTAAAAAAGATAAATCTAAAAGCCAGACCAACAATTATTCTATAACAAACAGAATAGTGATGGTTAATGGGTTCATTTTGAGGGGAAATTCGGTCACAAAATGCAGAAAACAACAGATGAACATTTCAGGATCGACTGAAATGATGAGAACATTGTATTCTGTTCTGATTAATACTGACTGTGAACGTTTCTTTTCTCTTTGAAACATCAATCTCCTATCAAAAATCCTCTTTGCTTTCATGTCAATCATTTTACTGGAGACACCTACTGTCACCTTTGTGTCTTTGCTCAATTATCCATGTTCAAACCAGCTCTTCTGATTCGTCGCTGCTTTCTCCGCCACCTTAACCAGGAAATTGTTTGCCCTTTTCTGCAGACATCTTCTCCATATCACCATCTGATTGCTCCATTCTTGGATACGTTTAGGATCCACCCCAAAATGTGGTGCAGATTCCTCACCAGAATGTTCTTTGGCATAAACCACCAAATTGAATGAACATTTTTGACGCCCAGCGTCTGCATAGCTATCCATGACCAGAGAGAGGGTGGGGGGTTCTGCCACTATTAGAGACTAGGGCTGGGCAATAAATCGATGGCTATCTATATTGAGATAATAATTTTTCTCGATAGTAAAATTAGTTTATTGCGATAGACCTTTTGAAGGGTTCAAAATTAACACTCTCTAGTCGCAAGCATTTTTTCTTCTTACGGGTTAGTCACCACATGGAGAGTAAATGTTTGTGTAAACCTAGTCATGTTTATTAGCTCTTCTTCTGGTGAATTTCTTTTGTCCTCTTCTCCTCCACCGTCTGCACACAAGGTAAACAAAACACACACGAGACACAACACCCCACTCCTGCGTTCACTTCAGCTGTGCAGCGTTTACTTTGTCTGATATAACACTGGAATATGTGGAGATTTCTAACAGGATCCAGTCAGAACTGGAGGATAAAACTGCTTCACTTAAAGCAGCAACAGACAGATGAATAAAATGTGTTGATTTGGAGACAGCGCTGTTGTTGCTAATGCTATGCTGCTAGCTTGTTAGCTGCTAATGCTATGATGCTAGCTTGTTAGCCGGTAATGAAATGCTACTAACTAGCTGTTCTGGGTGTCCTGTGTGATCACGGACCGGTTTAAAGTCAGACAGTATTTTCACAGACCGGCCTGTAAGAAGCGACGGATAAATACAACAAGATGAATTCATAGGACATACATAAAAACAGTATTTTCTACAAAAAAATAACAGAACCGAATCCACTTTTTTTAGCAGTGTCTATGTAGCATAACAGTCTGTGTTACACTGAAAACTGTGACCTGTCAGATGTTGTCCTCCTTAAAGCTGCAGCTTTTATATTAATAATGATTTATAATGACAATATAACCCAAAACATTTTACTGTTTTCAGGCATTCTTTGTTCTGATTTGTAATAAAATGTGAACACCTGTCCTTGTTTTCTCAGAATGTTTGAGTTTACAGTTAGAAAACAGTAAAAAAGTGTTCATAACATTTATAAATACTTTGATGCTATTTCATTTTCCTAAAAAAATCAGAAACATTTTCAAAAAAGTAAAACGTCTAAGGTATTTCTGTGTAAAATAGTGTTGGAATTTGGCTGATAAAATATATATTTGGCCGATAGATTTTTTTTTATCAACTGGCCAACTTGGCCAGTGTTTCAAAAATTAAATTTTGGCCCCTGTGTGGAGGTATTTAAGTCATTTAAAATCCCACAAAACAGAAAAAACGTCCATGTTCCTAGGGTAAATTTCACTAACCTTTTTTTATCACCAGAAGCAGTGACACCAAGCATGCTCAATCTCAGACTGAAATAAACCAGAATTCTCCAAAAAAAACAACAAAGTTCAGACCTTCACAGCAGCAACAGTCTAAACTATCAGAAGAAATTCAGAGAATTTGCTTTTCGTTCCTAGATTATTCACAGAATGTTGACAAAAATGTTAAAAATGTTTGTTAATTTGATGTTTGCTCTGTAAAACTTGAAAACATTAGAATTTATTTCTAGAATGAATGCTTTGTTTTTAAATTGAACTGATCAAGCAGTTTAGTGTTCTGTTTTATTGATGTTCTCTTTTGAAACTTGAAAGCTTTTGGTTTCATTTTCAGTTTAGTCTGTAATATTTATGCCTTGTTTAGTTTTCTGAGGAAAAGCTGTTGCATCATGTTCCTTCAGTACATCTGTTATGTTTAAAGTGTGATAGGAAATAAAGATTTAAATCTACTTCGACTCGAACTCAGTAAGGAAGCAGTGCAAAGGATTTTGTCTAAGTACCCTCACTGGATTTTAGCTCATTACACGTCCTGGAAACTGAACCCAGGTCCTACACCCAGCCAACTGAGCTGTCCAGTCACCTCTAACTAGAAAGCAAACTTTAATACGAAGAAATACAAAAACAGCAGGTCAATTGGCTTTTTTGAACATATTTTGGTATTAACTAAAAAAAGTGCTTTAATAAAAATATTGTACAAAGAAAACAGGCCTAAGTTTAAACAGTATTGCATCTGTGTCTGTTTAAAAAGCAAAACTACTTCATTTGTGGTGTGTCATACCTACAGCAATATTTGAATACGTCAGAACAAAATACCATCAATATTTCTAAGAACTTCCCAACCATGAAAAAAATAAGTACGTAAATGCTTTGGCTTGTGGCCTGAGACACTCAGAATGAGTTAATTCTGTGATGGAGCTGTTATTGCATGTAAAGTTAAATGTTTGTACTATGTTAGTTTGCAAATTATAGTAGGCCCAATATAATTTTTTTTTACAATTGGCCAGTGTCATTATTTAAACCCCCCCCCCCCCTCCACACACACACACACACATACAATAAATGGAGTGGTTATCAGCTGGGGTATTAATTTTAAAACATTTAAATTTCATATTGGCAGAACATAAAGAAAGTCTGGTTATAATCTGACTTTGGTTGTTATTCAACAAAATGAACTAATCAAACAAGCTTTATTTAAAAAAAGTGTTTTAAAATTAAAAACAAACAAAATATAAAAAACCAACTCACACCTTTGCCCCCCTGACCTCCCCTTCATTCACGTATACACCCGATGAGCACACATACAACGCATACAGGCACGAAGGCCTGTTGGAGTTATAAAGAGAAGTTAGGCTTGGCTCTGCTGTGAGTAAACAATACATCTTTGTTCCCAGGAGCAGCTTAGCTGCAGAGCATCATCACGGCGCCCACCCGCACCGAACTAATGTTGGACCCCTGTCACCCATGCAAGGGTGAGCACCAATGGCAATAAACACCAAATAAGCAGTCAAATCCCAGTACAAAATATCCCCACAAGGAAACAAGTTGCAACGCCAAATATATGACTAAAAAAAGCAGCTGTGCAGTCATAAACGTGCAACAGCTCATTTATGACTCACACTTTTCCCACTGGCGCACATGTTTCATCAGGGCACCCTGGGCATAGGCGACCTGGGCGACTGCCAAGGGCGCCATCTGCTCGAGGGGGTGCCAAATGACAACGATTAGGCTAAGGTTTTTCTTTAAGTTTATGATATTTTTTACAAGTTCATAACTGTCAGCATCCAGCCATCCATTTCCTTCTCTGACCATCAGAGGGAGCCACCACCAGAGTATAACCAGCCTCTGTCATCCTGCCACACTCCAACTTCCATCATGCATCTGGCCACCGCTTCCTGCCTTGACCAGCTGCTCCATATTCTGTCATTGCCACACTGCTTATATGCCTGTCTCATCCTTAACTCTGTGCGTAGACTTGAACTTGGTTCACTCTTGTTCATTCTAAGCATTTCCTCTGTCTTGCCTGCCTGTGTGTTTTCGACATTTGCCTGTTTTACCGACTCCCGCTTAGCTTCTTGTGTTTGACCCTCGCCTGTCTCAGACCTCACCTTGCCTTGTCCTCCTGTGCTATTATATTAAACTCTGTTAGCATAAGACTACGCTTAACACGGATCCAGCGACGGGCATCCCTTCAACGTCCAACCCTGCTGGTTTTGCTGCCATATTGTTGGAGCACGGACGCCAACTACATCACCTGACGGACGCTACGGAAGCCAAAATGAATCGTCTTCAAAGCCAATCTGAGGCTAGTCACAGGTCCACTCCTCCTACTGTCACTGGGGAACCGTCAACGACCGGTACATCAACAACCGTGTCCCGGCTAGTGCTACCGGACAAGTTCTGCGGTTACCTGGCTCTCTGTAATGGTTTCCTCATGCAGTGCCAGTTGTTTTTACATCAACAGGCTCATCAATATCTCACTGATGAGTCCAAAGTGTCCCTCCTGTGTTTGCTGTGTGGTTAGCCGCTACCTGGTCTGGAGTGTCCCTGCCGTTCCATTCCTCTAACTCCTTCACGGATTTGCTGCGCAATGTTTTTCAACACTCAACTGACGGAGCTTCAGGGGAGCAACTTTTGGACAATAAACATGGTAAAGACTCAGCCGCTGCCTATTCTCTGAAGTTCTGAACCCAAGCCGCCCAAACCAAGTGCTCTCAATGCGGACTCAAGACCGTCTACCGCTGCGGGTTTTCTGCCGATCTGCAGAACTCGCTTGCCGGGATCAAGACCTGAGTTTGGAACAATTAATTGCCCTCACCATGTTCCCCTGCTTCCCTGCACTTCGCGGGTTGCAGTTTCCACTATAGATGGTTATCCGTGGGTTCTGGTTGGATCAAGTTTGTGACACAAGACATCCACCTCAAAAGCCAGGAAGATCATCACGAGATCATCCGGTTTGTTTATTCACCATTGATTCCCCGCAGTATGTAGTGCAGTGCAGTTCCGTGGCTTGAAACGCATGATCCCACAATGAAGTGGTCGTCCAAAGAAATAATTTTCAATTCAGTGGACTGCCGACATCTCTGTCTCCAGAGCTTATCTCGACTGGTTCTCCCTGAAAACAGCCAGATTGCATATTGCAGCCATATTACCAGGCTCTGTACAAGTGACTCTGAAGTAACTGCTGGCTCCCTGCCGCCTCAATACAGTGACCACCAGGAGGCCTTCCACCAGCAGCATTCTACGCGTCTTCCCCCTCACAGAGCATACGACTGTGCCATAGACTTATTTCCGGGAACCAAGCTTACTTGGGGCCAGGTCTTTCCGCTCTCTCAACCTGAGACGGAGGCCATGAACTCATACATAATGCAGCTACTGTTTTTAGCCTGATTGCTGCATGAAGCTAGCAGCTAATATATTTAGCCTGATTGCTACATGACCCTAGCAGCTAATGTTTGTAGCCTACTTGCTAAATGAAGCTTGCAGCTAATGTTTTTTTGCCTTATTGCTACATGGACCAAGCAGCTAATGTTTTTACCCTGATTGCTACATGGAGCTAGCAGCTAATGTTTTAGCCTGATTGCTACATAGAGCTTGCAGCTAATGTTTTAGCCTGATTGCTACATGGAGCTAGCAGCTAATGTTTTTAGCCTGATTGCTACATGTAGCTAGCAGCTAATGTTGTTAGCCTGATTGCCACATGGAGCTAGCAGCTAATGTTTTAGCCTGATTGCTACATGGAGCTAGCAGCTAATGTTTTTAGCCTGATTGCCACATGGAGCTAGCAGCTAATGTTTTTAGCCTGATTGGTACATGAAGCTAGCAGCTAATGTTTTTAGCCTGATTGCTGCATGAAGCTAGCAGCTAATGTTTGTTGCCTGATTGCTACATGGTAGTAGCAGCTAAAGTTTGTAGCCTGATTGCTACATGGAGCTGCATCTGCTTATCTCATTTACAATGCATGGGAGACACAGATGGTGTTTAGAGATCAAGTTTATTTATTTTAAAGAGCTCTAAAGAAACATCAGTGATCACGTTATAGGCTATAATTTGCCGATTACGCCTAAGTGCATGTTCGAGAATCGAGGTCTGGAACGATTTTGAGGTTTTCCTCCAAAAGATTTGTTCCTTACATGTAAGTGCTAATGACAGAACTCTGGGTCTTCAAAATGTCCCTATCTGCGACCATCTAAATGGACGTTCTAACACCAGGCACAATGAAGAAGATGTCCTCTGACCCATGACCCATCAATTTAAACACAATGATTATGAAAATGCAAACAGTAGGCTGGATCTTCATCTCCGATTGGTCCTTTGCGCATCTTTCCTCACTTGTAGTTTCTAGATGACCTGTTTTTTTCCCACTGGTCTGTGAATCCCATTCTCCACATGAGCTGGTTTAATGACCCAACATTCCTGTTGACTCTTTTGCTGGTATGCACCTCTGTAACTGTAATTCTCACCAAGGAGCAGCTTGATCCTATAAAATAATTCCAACCTCTGTGGAAAATCAGAATTACACAGTATGCTAGCAAACTACAAATTCATTCAAACTTTTAATCACTAAGCATTTCAATGAATAAAGCAAATCAGTTAAGTTTTATTGAACTGGAAACTGCTTCTCTTCTTCAACTCTCCATTTTTGGGTTCATTAGTACAGCTAGCTTTTCTCCCTTTAGCTCCAGTGAGCTTCTCTCTTGCTGCTGTGTCTGACTGAGAGCTACTTCTGCTGTGTTTCCGTCTCTCTTTCTGACCGAGTTCAAATGCTTATTGTTGCAGCTCCATAGGTCCTGCGACAGACTCTCTAGAGTGTACCTGCCTTCAGCCAACAGTAACCAGGACGGGTTCTGGAAACCCTGCTGCCCAGAAAGGGATACAGCGGGTTAAGAAAATGAATGAAAGTTCAGGAGAACTATGGATCGATCCACCATATTGGATGTTTTCTCCCCGCTGTCACTGAAAACATCATGTGTCCAAAGTTGAGTCCCTGATTGGTTGAGGAGACGCAACCACCTCTCCAGAGTTCAGATTTTTTAAACTCTGGCCAGCCACAGCAGCCGCTCAATTTGCGTCTAAATCATTGACTTTCCATTGAATTTGGCCACCTCTGCTGTGCGAATCACATAAAACGTAACCCTTTCAATCCTTGGACTGGGTTTGTTTCAATGCAATTCAATTTTTACTGTTATTGGTGTTACTGATGTTGTTGAGTGAAAATCTTCCTAAAATAAAGTTATTACTAAACAGACAAAAATAAAAATATATTTTGTGAAGTTCTCAGTTGGAATTTACATGCAGTTTTTTTTGTGATCACCAGGTGTCAGTGTTGCAACATCCAGCTCAAAAAAGACACTTTATAGACAGATAATTATGTATAAAATGTATCACTAAACATAACGTCTGCATCAGAAATTTAAAAAATCATCTTGTTTCTTTCTGGTCAAAGTATTGATTCTGACCTGCTTTACCAAGTCTTTGGCATGCAAAGAAAAACCTCTAAATCATCACTATGGTGATTTTATATTTTACAACCACAAACCATACTTCATTATGCAAGAATTCATTTCAGATCCATGCTTTGGCAACCCAGAGCCGCGACCTGTTCATGTAAAGTCACACAGAGTGAAGCGCTGCTGTGACAGATGGCACATAAATATGGCTTCAATGATGTCATGTGGCCTTTCCTAATAAAATCGTTTTCATTTTCACTCACTGAGCAGTGTGATTTCAGCAGTAACTGGTGACTGAAGAGGATGTCTCCTTCAACATCTGTAGATGTTCAAAGCCCCCCAGTGGAAAAAGGAGAATTGCAGCAATCACGGGCTGGTGATGGTTTGGCTCTTGTACTGGGAGTGGCGGCTGCAGGAAAGGGGCTGACTAGCAGGGTTTTCACCGCTTCAGCAGCACCTTCTGCCGTAAGATGACGCTGAAGGAACTAATGTGATTTGGTGGGTTCATCCACATCCTCTCAGGTCAGCCCTCGCTTTAGTGTGTGAGAGAGGGAGCTTAACTGGGTCACTGCTCTGTTGCCCCGTGCTCTGGTGTGTCTTAATGAGTTAGATTTAGGGGGGTTAGGAATGACATACTCTGTTTGGGTGCATACTTAATAGCAGCACTAGAAGTTTGCTTTAATGACTCCACAGTGCGCTGGTGGATTTGTCCCAGTCCACCCAGAATTCTCCACTGCACGTTCCTCATCAGTGTCTGATGAGCATCATTTCATGAGATCTGCAGGTTTTTGTTTGCTGCATCTTTGTTTTTACCCGTGCATCTGTGTGTCACACCAGTTTCTTTAAACGGTAATAACAGGACTGAACCTCTGTCTGGAGCCGACTTTCAGCTGCTTCAGTTTGCCTGATTTTCAAGATGGTACCTGGGGGGGACAGCTGAAAAAGGAAAACTGAAGCAGGTCACTGTGTTACATGGAGGCTATCCTGGCCACATTCAGAGTGACGAGGATGGATCTGTGGCCCAAGACATTCCACACAGTCAGGGTTTTTGAGGAATGGTCAAAAGCACAAACTGCGGACACTGTCCTGGTGGAGGAGTCGTGGGGTCTCAGTTGCACCACTCTGCTGGACAGGGTAGTGGAGACTGCAGCCAGACCCACCGAGGCAGCATGGATGCAGCAAAGGAGACTGTCAAAGCCTGTCATCTCACCGGCTTTTCTTTGACATGCTGCTGAGATCCACCACATCCTGGTGCTCCTCTCAGCCCGGAATGACTTTGAGCTTAATCTTCATTCCACAGTTCCTCTGTTAGTTTTGTCTGTGTTTACTTTGTACAATGATTCTTCACCCTTTGCACAATCACAGAGACCAGCTGTGAACAAGCTTTGTGGCTTCTTGCAGGTAATGAGAATCAGCAGCAGGAGCAAAAACATACTTTTTCATCTGTGACATGGAAGAACGGCAGCGTTTTACTGAGAGCAGCTCATCTGCTCTTGTACTTGGCTCCCTCGAGGCCTCTGTTGTTGCACAAACGTCAGGGTTTCTTCCTCTCTCTGTGGATTTCTTTCTTCCTGAGAGTCAGTTTAAAGTCTCTGTGAAATGAATTGAGCTTTGCTCAGGAATCCTGAGGGACACACTAAAGCAGGATGGACTACAGTGGCTTTATCTGCGATAAAAGACAGAAATACTTCATATTTGAAGTTATGCACAGATTCTCAAAACAGGTGGAGCTAAAGGTGGAGAGTATGCATCAAGTGAATTTTGAACTTTCTCAGGGTGTCCGTGATACTCTGGATACATGAGAAGAAAACCCGTCATACCTGCTGTGAACAGGAAAACAGTGTGAAATGGAGGCGAGCAGAATCTCCAACCAAGAGGAGAAAGTTCACCTTCATCATTTTTGGACACCAGTTTGTGAGGTTTTGTTGTTTGCTGCCCCAGCCTCACTTTTTTTCTCTCCAGCTTCTTTGTTAAACCTCTGCATGTTAGTTCTTTTTGTTTCTTTTTTTTTTTTTTACTGTGGTGCTGTAGCAGGGTTCACCTCTTTTAGAGTGTTTTGTTTCTTGTGAACATGTTTGCTTTTCTTTTCTTTTTTTTTTTTTTTTTTTTTTTTTTTTTGCAGGAACTTACGACCACCCCATGTTCACAATTTTATGGGAAGAGGTGTTACGTCCTGTTGCTGTTGCACCCTTTTTCCATCCTGTCATTCTGCTCACCTGGCAGGTGGGACCAATTGTCTTGATGAGCACCTGCTGGGTATTTAAGACAGAGGAGGCCACTAGTGCCACACTATTCCAACATGTTGTTGTTTATTTAACTATTCAGCTGTTGGCTTAACTTGTCGCTGTTTATCTAGAGATGTTTGTTTATTAGACATATACTTGTAGTTGTAGAATGAATTAAGCTCACTTTTTTTAATAGTTCTAGTACATCACCTGTCCGTCCGGGGTTGAGGATCTCTCCTTCATGTGGGCAACCCTGAGGTTTCTTAGTTTTTCCCCAAAATAGTTTTTTTAAACTAGTTTTTCTTCACTGAGAAGGAAAGTGTAAGGGCAGAGATGTTTGTTCAGCTTAGTCTGTTTAACAACCAGCTGTTTACATTTTTTTGACTGACTTTTTGTTCTTTGCAAATAACCAGTGTAAGCCCAATGAACTTGCTTTGGTTGTAATATTGGGCTATAGAAATAAAGTAGTGATGGGCAGATGAAGCATTGAAGCCTTTCATCCAATTGGTTCACTTGAGCGCAATGCTTCGTGAAGCTTCATTTGCTCTAGGAGAACACCTAGTGGACACAAAAAGTATCAGTTGAATTAGGAGAAGCATTGTGAAAACAAAGCCCACGCATAAACATCTCAGAAAAATAAAGATGTTTACAAAACATGTACATTGTCGTATACTTTCTTTGTGTGTGTGTGTACTTATTATTGATATAACTAAATAAAAAAACTCTATTTTCTCAACCTCAAAGGAAAATTAAATGATGAAAATGACAATTTCAATTGTGATATTTATGACAGTAGTGAAGAAGGTAATTAACAATATCTCTGAGCCTCTAACATAAATATGTAACTTATCACTACAAACTGGGAATTTTCCACACAAAATGAAAATTGCAAAAGTGATTCCTTTTTATAAGAGCAGAGACAAACATCTGTTTACAAACTATAGACCTATTTCTCTCCTTCCACAATTCTTAAAAAGTTTAGAAAATATATTCAATGATTAATTCAATTAATCAATTAGCTAAATTTATAGATAAACATGACATTATAAATGAAAACCAATGTGGTTTTAGAGAAAACAGATCAACATCAGTCACTATTATTGATGCTGTGGAGAAAATCACAAATGCTCTGGACAAAAATAAATTTGCAGCTGGAAGTGTCATTGTCCTAAAAAAAGCATTTGTCTCTCAATCATGACATCCTACCGGATAAACTGGAAGGGTATGGGATAAGAGGACTAGCGCAAAGTTGGGTCAAAAGCTATTTAACAAGAAGAGAACAATGTGTCCAGATGAATGAATTTACATCAGAGACCAAGGAGATAAGTTGTGGTGTCCCCCAAGGATCAATTCTAGGCCCTCTGCTATTAAATATTTACATAAATGATTTATTCAATGTTTCAAAACTCATTTTATTTGCTGATGACACAAATATATTTTATTCTACAGACAATCAAAGGGAACTTATCCATGTGGTAAACACAGAGTTGAACAAAATTAATTCATGGATGGATTACAATAAACTATCTTTGAACCTTGAAAAAAACCAATACCGTTACAATAAATAACGTCTTAGAAGAAAACATCACAGAAATCAAATTTTTAACAAATTAAGTTGGAAGCTACACATCAGACACAAACTAAAGTTTCAAAAAGTATTTCAATCATAAATAAATTTAGAATACATTGTAGATACTTATTATACAGCTCCTTAATATTACCATATTTCACCTATTGTGTAGAAATCCGAGATAATAATGATAAAAGTTCACTACATCCTCTCTTTTTCCTTCAAAAACGAGCCATCAGAATTGTACATAAAGCCGGCTTTCTTGATCATACAAACGATTTATTTTATCAATCCAGACTTTTAAAACTGTATGATCTTGTTGATTTTTGCACCTCCTAAATTCTATACGGAGCTAGTGGAAAAACATTACCATTGAATATCTAAAAACAGTTCTTAGAAAATGAAGGAGGCTACAAACTGAGGGGATGTAGGAACTTCAAGATCAAATTGATAAGAACCACAAAAAAAAGGTTTTTCTGTGTCTGTGTGCGGCTCTAAACTTTAGAACGGGTTAAGTAATGAGCTCAAACAATGTTCAACCATCCAAACATTCAAGAAAATGTACAAAAAAATCTCACAATATGAAGATAAGAAGAGTTAAAGATCAACTGGTGTTTGAATAATTTCTAATATGTGGACATGTGAACTTGAATATGCTGAAATTATCCCCCAAAAAAGTTTTTTTTCTAAATCACTACCTATGAGTATTAAATTGTGTAATGTTCAATAATGATCACTGAAATGTTACTTGAAACGTAATTACAATCTATTGATGTACTACTGATTTTCTTTATTTGATCAGAAATATGTACTAGATTACCAGATCAATGTAATTAGTGTTCTAATGATCATCAATGTTTATTACATATTGATTACCTAAAGTGTGAATCAATAATGTTTAAAGAAAGAAAGGAAAAAAAAAAAGAAAAAAAGTTAGAATTCTCAGATGATAATCTTAATTTTTGTTTCTTGAAAACTTAATTTACAATGTGTAGGAATTATTTCTGGATTAATATAAAATTGTATTCTAATGAACATCAATGAGTATTACATAACTGTTACATGATGTGTGATTCATGTTATTGTTTACTGAAGTCATGAAATAATGTTTTTTTTGAGAATAATTAATAAGCACTCAGTTTTGTTCCATGAAAAATCTGCAATAGATCTGATCAGAAATGTATGGATTATGAAAACAATGCAAGATAATGAAATTAAGTAACTATGTAGGGGTGGGATTATAGAAGCCTGCTTTTTCCCACTCCTTTTCAATTATTAATCTAGCTCTACTAGTCTTTAGTTATTATATAATATGTCACAAATGTGACTTGTTTTGGTTTGTTAGTTTTTCATTGTTTTTTTTGTTTGTTTTTTTCTTTTCTTTCTTTTCTCTCAATCAGTTCATTTCATTGTCTTAATAATGAGTTTGATAATTTTATGAGTTTATTTTCGTGTATGTCCAATTTATGCTTGAAATAAACAAATAATTCAATCAGTCAATCAAAGTGAGGTTAGAGTAGGGATGGATTTAGATTCTATGGATGCTGGTTCTGAACTGGTACTTTAAAGGTGGGGTTTATGTGGGTCAGGGGGGTGGTTGGGTGTGTGACCCTATCTATGAACTAATTTGGTTGTTGCGTAATATTTTTCTTGGTGTAATGAGCATTTGTATTTGACACCAAGTATGAAAAGTGTTATAAATGAAGATTGATGATTGACAAACTGTTCTGGAACAGGTGGAACAGCTGCTTAAACAATGAAAAATAACATTCAAGATAAAGAGCCCGTTTTTCCTAAAGCATATAAATGTGACAAAATAGTGTCACAGAGTGAAGGAGAGCTCTTGAATGTGTTTACGATGTTTAACTTCATTCTGACAGTCACTACAGCTCTGTTGTCATACAAGCTGAAGTAAACGTGTTTCATCGCTCACTTTCCTTTGCTTCTCCCTTTTGGACTGAAGCTCCGCCCACCCTCACGACCACAGACATTCATATGAGCCTGGCCACAACCACTGGAAAGGTGAAACGATTGGCTAGAATTGTTCAGCAAAACTAAAGAGGAAAAAAAAAGTGGATGACATGTACGAAACAAAGCATCAGTACCAATTTGGCCCTGAGTTTTAGCTCTCATCCCCATGTGAGGGTGGTTCAGGTTTGGACAATGATCCTGCTTTTATATCATTGAGATCAGGCCTGTGTTTAAGGGACACATTATTTGTTTGATTCAATAATAATAATTTCTTTAAATCTCAACACTCTCTCCAAACTCTATACCTCTGTTCAAACTATCTGACCCTAACTCTTCATCAAACACCCACATTATAAATGGAGCTGCAGGATTCATGCCGCTGTCAAACCCGTGGCACAAAGCTTCAGGTGTCATCATTTTCAGCTCCTCCCCTAGATGAAGCAGTCTCTGTGCACCGCGAAAACTCCCCCTCTCCTCCCCAGCACCGGCACACACTGTGAAGCGCCAATATAGAGCGTCACAGCACTGAATAAACCTGGAGCTTTACAGCCTTGAAAGATCTGGGATTACCAGTATTCTAAAAAAAAATAAAGATGAAACTTTCATAGATATTGTCTATCATTAATTATCTTCAGAACGTAACTCCCGTGATAATGATATGGAGCCTGCGGGATTCATGCTGGTGTAAAGACTCGCGGCACAATCTGAACCACTGCATGAACCCGTCACGCAGTACAGCCAGGCTGAGAAGCTTTGGACGTCATAATTTTTGGCTCCTCCACTAGATGAAGCACGCGTTGATATGTGTTTCGCGAAAGCTCTTCCACTATCTTGAGGCCTCGATAGAGAATGTAGCATCCCTACCTTTTTGTGTATCCCTATACTCAAGCCAGGTTTGCCTTGTGGGGACATAACATTCCTAAGGGAACTACAATTCCAATAGAAGATGATGGCAATTCCAGAGGAGTATCAATGACTACTCTGTGTCTGAACATCACTGCTGGCAAACACACTACTCAAAATAAGTTAGACATATTGTTATGGTGCATTTCCTATTTGGTCTGAATTTTAATGAGAACCTTCAAGTTTCCTTTGATATGACAAATAATATTGAACGACAAGAAACAAAATTTTGTTTGTTTTACATTAACTACCCCACATTAAGGGGTAACTAGAAAAGTACATTCCTTTCTTCCCCAGTGGGTGAAACATGAGTCCAGGTGGTAGTGCCCTCTGTGTTAGTAATGGGAGTCTTCTGACCATAAATGGACCATAAATGGATTTACCAGAAAAACATGTTTTTGTTATTGCAATGAGAATGGTTGGGCAATGTGACATGCATCCTCTTTTCTATAAAAAGTCAGGTAACAGAGAGCCCAGAGCTTTTCTCTTCCTGTTTGGGTTAACTGCATTAAGGCTAAAGTAAAGCAGAGGTTACTGGAGTTTGAATTGTTGCGTTGGTCCAAACAACCCACCCCAGGGTTGTGTGTTTTATTCGTTGTGAAAGAGCTACCTTTTTATACGTAGTGCTGAAGTTCTGGATACAGTTGGGCAAGTGGGGAACATTAGATTGTGACATTTTAGGGCTTGAAAGCGTAGAAAACGTAAATCTTCATCGTGTCAATCTGGAGAGTTAATGACGTCATTAACTCAGCAAAAGGACGGGCACAGCGTTTCTACAATATTATATGTGGAGAAATCCACACTAAAGGAGAGTTCCTCCACGGGACATCCCTGGAGGTTACTCAGCGCTTAGTGGGTGATACTATGGTATCACTGGTATTACTGATCAAAATAATTATAAAATAACTGCTAGACTGTACCGGACACATAAGTCTTTGAACTTTTTCTTGGATCTAAACATTTTCAAACCTTCACTCCTGTCTGTGAACGTAACTGTTTCTATTTGTGTGTGTGTGTATAAACAAGGCTGTGTGTGTGATTTTTCAATATGTAGCATATGTCTGTGACAGAGCATATCTGTGTGTGTGCGATACAACTTTTCCATGCGTCTTGGGCAGTGAGTGTGTAAAATGTGTCTTTATGGTGGGTGTGTGTGCAAAAGTATGTGTTGGTGGGTGTGTGTTCGTTCACAGAAAAGTTGACCATGTCTGTCTGTGTGTGGGTGTGTGTGTTTGTGTAATGGGGACCATGGTCCAAATTTTTATTAGGGAAAAAAAAGAACAAAACTAAGCTTTGGTTAAATAGGAGTTTGATTCACGAACAATTACAAAACTGAGGAAAATACTGCTCAGATGCCTTCTCCACTCTCACCTGTTCATAGGACTCTTGGAGGTTCTCTGCATTCGAGGGAAGGTGAACCCCCTGAGAGAGGCTCAGAGGACAATTTGACAGTTCCTACACATTCCCTTAGTGGAAGGCAGGTGCGAACCCCCTCACATTTCAACAACTTTGCTATGTTCTGAGGATTTATTCTTAATGTGTTTTTCTGGTTAGGCAAAGTGAGGTTCAGACTTGTGGACACAAAAAATGATTCTGCACCATGTCTTGCATTTGGTTGTTTTTTTGTGTGTGTTGTGTTAGTGCCATGTTATCTCTTGAAACAGGAGACTTCATTTGGAGGAGGGGACATATGTAACAGACTATTTTCATTTTTCTTTGGGTGTTCTTTAGTGCGCATGACAGGTGACACGTTCTGCTTGTTATGTTTTTAGGTCTCTCCTTATCATGGTACTTTGATGCTGCTCCTTAGTTCGTTTGAGTTGCTTGCCCCTTTTTCCCCTCTTTTGAGGTCATCTTTTGTTCAGTTATTAAAACAAGCTTCAACCTTACCCATTTGCGTCCAAGCATTCTCTGCTTCTGGGTTCCATCAACTCTATCCGTAACAGATTCAATGTGACAAGGAGATTTGTGGGTAGAAAAATGAAAAGGGGGTAATAATAAAAAAATGGCTATCCTCTAACCACAAGACGTGTGTCTCTGAGCTCCTTCATTTCTAACACCTGGTACTCTGCATGACAGACACCGAACTCTGGAAAGCCGGCTACAATACTATTGCTCCAGAGGGACGGGGGAGAACGACATACTTCTTCCGACATACATTACTGTTTTTGGCATCCAAAATTTTCAAATATCATGACTTTTCCAAAACTTTACAGAAGATATCATTTTTCACAAATTTGAAGGACTCAGAAATTGCATTTTCAAATACTAAAACTTTACTAGGTTTTTCATAACCGTACAAACCCTGCAAATACGTTTTCAAAAAACATAATTCAAAATGTTTTATGATGAAGTAAACTTGTGTCGAGGGAAAGATCTTCTTCAAGATAGTGTCTCAATGGCTAATGAAATTCATCCTACGTAATGGCTACATCGACACCTCAGAACAGAAGGGGGGAGTCCCAGGCATACTGGGATGCCTAGAGCACACTGGGGTGGTATCACAGCTGATCCGGGAGGCAAGGGAGAGCAGAAGAGATTTGGCAACACTCTGGCTGGACCTAACAAATGCATCTGGATCTATCCCCCACAAGCTTGTCCAACTGGCACTGACGAGACATCATGTGCCAGAGACTATCACCAACCTCCTAATGGACTTTTATAATAACTTCCAACTGGGGGTATCATCGGGATCATCACTATCTGCCTGGCAATGCCTCGAGAAGGGCATTACAACAGGTTGTACCATTTCTGTGCCACTCTTCTCCCTGGCCATGCACATGATTGTAAAATCAGCTGAGGTGGAATGCAGAGGCCCCTTGTCAAGAACGGGCACTCTGCAGCCCTCCATAAGAGCATTTATGGACGATCTCACAGCGTTGGCATCCACTGTCCCCGGAGGCAGATGGCTGCTTTAGGGGTCAGAATGACTCATCTCTTGGATGAGGATGCACTTTAAAGCAAAGTCCAGGTCTTTGGTCCTGAAGAAAAGCAAGGTGGCCGACCGGTTCTGCTTCACCATCGGAGGGACTCCAATTCCAACAGTGGCGGAGAAACCCGTCAGGAGCCTAGGCAAGGGTTTCAACAGCTCTTTAAGAGACACAAACACACTGCAGCAAATCAGGGCAGACTTGACAACATGACTTGTAGCAATAGACAAGGCGGGGCTTCAAGAAAAGTTTAAAACCTTGATGTGCCAACACATAGTTCTGCCAAGGCCCTTTTGGCCCCTGCTTGTCTATGAGGTGCCTATGTCAACAGTGGAGAGGCTGGAACAAACCATCAGCCAGTTCCTCCGGAGGTGGCTAGGTCTTCCTCGATCGCTCAGCAGCATTTTATTCCCTGTATGGTCATTCCACCATGCTGCAACTTCCAATCAGTGGCCTGTCAGAGGAATTTAAGGTCACACGGCCAGAGAACTGATGATGTACCGGGACTCCTCTGACACAAAAGGTGCTACTGCAGGATTCCTGGGGAAAACTGGAAGGAAGTAGAAGGTGGAGGAAGCTGTCACCAGAGTCGAGGCTCGGCTGCAGCACAGCGTCTTGGTTGGCAACACTGCAGTAGGCCGAGCAGGATTAGGTAGCTTTGTTAAACTCAACTACAATAAGACTAGAGGAAGAGAGTAAAGACAAATGGTGCAAGATGAAATCAGAGCAGAGGTGGAGGAAGAGCATTGGATCAAAATGGTGGCACTGTGCCAACAAGGTGCCTGAACAAGATGGGAGTACACCAGAAGAGAGGCACCCTGGAACATCTCTTCAGTTCATGCTCGAAGGTGTTGTTGGAAGGACGGTACCGCTGGCGTCACGATCAGGTTCTCAGGGTCCTGGCAGGCGCAGTTTGCACAGTAATTACCAACTGCAAGTACCAGGACACCTCCAAGCAGTCAATCACCTTCGTCTGAGCTGGAGAGAAGACACGACAGCAGCCAAGCCCCGCAGGAGGGCTTCTCACCACTGCACAAGACTGGAAACTCGAAGTCGGCCTGGGAAGAAAACTCAAGTTCCCAGAACACATATCAATCACTTCACTTTGCCCAGACATGGTGCTAACATCAGAGGCATCAAAGCAAGTAGTTCTGGGTTATGGACTCATGGGAAGACAGAATGGATGAAGCCAACGAATGCAAGAGGGCCAAATATGCCGAGCTAGTGGCCAAATGCCAGAGCAATGTCTAAAAAGCCCGCTGCGAACCATTGGGGAAGTGAGGAGCCGGGGTTTTGCTGGCCAGTCCCTGCAGCGTACCCTCAAATTCCTTGAGGGAAATGGTCAGCTGTGCAGAAGAGCCATCAAAAACATAATTGAGGCTGCAGAGAAAGCCTCAAGATGGCTTTGGATCCAGAGGGGTGAACTGTGGAGTAGCGGGCCACTTGGACACAAGTAGGGGACTGATCACCCATGGCTGTGTCGCCTGGGTGAGGGTGTTTTATTATCAAAGACCCGAAACACCCCATGACCTCAGGTTCATCACTGATTATGTGTCCAAGTAGCACCTAGTGGTGTATTCCGAAAGTAATACCAGTATGAACGGTAAGTATTTATTTAGAAAATTAGAATTTTAGGAATTTAGAAATCTCAGAACCTGAGTGATTGCAGGGCCACAGATAGAAAACCCTTCAAGCAAACACTCATACCAACAAGCAATTTAAGAATCTCCAATTAAAATATCAACACATTGTTGGGCTGTGCGAGGAAACGGGAGTCCCCAGTAAACCAATGCCAGCACAGACATAACATAAACTCACCACAGGATGGTCCCAAGCTGGGAATTGAACCTGGAACTGAGGCGGCAGCACTAAAGCTGAACACCCTCAAACGGTCTGAAGAGTGAGTGTCCAGCTCTGTCTGTGAAGACCTTTGAAAGCAGACGGACTGTAGTGATTTTTTTAAATTCAGCTGACAACTAGAGAAATGGTAAACAAGACTTGTATGACTTGTTTTGTTCCGTGTGTGTGTGTGTGTGTGTGTGTGTGTAAAGCTGTTAAAGTGAGTTGGTTTAATTTTGTACAAAAGCTGTTCTTACAAAGTTAAAATGGTAACTGATGTATACTCATATAACGCTTTTTTTTACCTTCCTTGAAAGGCACAAAGCACTTTACAGTCACAGTCTTATTCACACATTCACACACTGATGGCGGCGCCACAGCCGAACACCCTACGCCATCCTTCCATCAGAGGCAATGTGGGGTTCAAACTTCCGGATGAAGGATAGTGCTCCAAGTAATGGTGATTTGGTAAAAGCTGTACACTAGCAAAGAGGTGGAATCTTTGGCAGGGCTCTGAGATGTTGCTGTCAAGGTAAGCGATGAAGTCGTCTATGTGTGTAGGACAAACCCCCAGCTCTACGATTTATTTTAAAACCTTAAGAATTTGCCATGCCATTTCATCTTCTGGCACGAGATAGCCAGTAATGAATGGGAGAAATCTGATTAATGCCCAATTCTCATGTGCATTCCCCCCAGTTGTTTTGGAAAAGGATTTGGGATCACGTGAGGCCTGTTGGCCTTGTCTGACCATTTGAAAGGAAAAATAAAAATAGATTTGTTAAGAATCTCAAGACTAAAATATTTTTTGGTTATAAGCACTGACAAACAATGAACAGGTTCCACAGGCACAACGCCCTCAAACACATCATGTATTATATCTGGGGGATAACCTACCTGAAGACTGAAGTAGGCAAGATTTTTTGTGAGTACACACTGTCTTTTTAACCCAAAACAGCTTGAACTGGTTTGCTGAGCTGATAGATTTTCGGTCCTCATTTCATATTAGTTTCATTTTATGTTCCTTATTTGGATTTCTGTTCGTGTTGCTGTGCAGACTTGATAAATGTTTCTAGCAGCAAAGCTCTCATTAAAATCTGCTATGCTGTGAGCACTCAGGTTATCGGCTGAAACAACTAGACTGTCTTTCATGTACTGTATGTACTAAGCAAAAATTCCCTCCTGCTGTCATAGCCATGCATTTTCAGGTCATTTATTTACACAAGAGGGCCAGACAGACTAAGGAAAGTGTTGAATGTGAAAATTACTGAGTGTCCAGTAAATCCCATAGAATTTGTGTTTCATAACATGTTTTGTGCCAAATGGATTACAAACCTCAAAGTCATCTAAGTTAACATACAAGAAAAGAGTTTTCTCTGAAATGTGAGCTATCCTGAAATGATCTATACACATTTTGCTTTTCAGCTTCTCCTAGACTTTGACTAGCTCTGTGGCTTTCAACAACTTTATTCAGTGAAGGTACTGAAGACTTTCCCCCCCCTTTTGATGAAGGAAGTACTCAATGGGCTCAAACCTCTGTCATAACTGATGCATCAGCTGAGCAAGCGTTTTTCTGAAGTCTGGTTTTGATAGTTGTAAAGAAAGGAATTGATGCGAAGCATAACAAGTAGTGCTACTGCTCTAAAAATTCATCAATTTTATGCCAGGAACATGTACAAAATGTTGTAGTTTGAGCAAAGCTGCTGCTAAATTATGTTCAATGATCTCAGGTAGGGTCTCGCTCATCATGTTACTTGAAGATGGACCGTCTAAATCCACCACAGATTCATCTTGGTGAGGTGCATCTTCCAACATATTTTCACTCTCAGAATTTTCTTGTGCAGATCTGGTAGTTGCCACAATACCTGCTTTGAAATTGTGTAATGTATGGAAACTGTGTTTCCCGTTTTTGTGAGATGGAAATGTTTCATAAACCTTTGTCTGAAAACTGCAATCTAAAAACATACAGTTTCATGATTCTTTAAATGGATGCCAATATGGATTTAAAAAAATCCCTCTCAGTAGACAATTCAGTGCAATTAGACAAAGGAAAACTGAGTTTTCAATTTCACATTTTCACAACAGTTTGTGAAGGATGAACTCTACTTAAATGAACGTGCAAAGCATTTAGGGCAATTAGTGAAACTGCAAGGACAGTTAGAATGTGGCAACGCTGTCATAGACGGTGCTGTATTCTAAAATGTTTCAGAAGATCAAATCTAGGAAAAGATGCATTACACTCCTTGCATCTCCAAATACTTCACAGTATATTCATCATACATTTTCTCATCTAAAAAAAACTCTGAATAAACAAAACCTGAAACTAGCAGATGACTCCTCTTTCTGCAGATTCTTTTCCTTTGACAATAAATCACAGCAGCGTAATGGTAATGTGAACAACGGGAGATGCACATATGATGATCCAGTGCACTTTCAGACTCCCAATTTCTGCCATAAATGGAGGAACATGAAAAAACAATGAATTGCTTTGTAATTGCTCAAAACAGTCTTTGTCTAAGTTTAAATTCAAAACATATAGATTGTAAATAAAAAAAAACAAAAAAAAAAAACATTGTGTTTAGCTCTAGTTCAAAAAGCAACACGTGTAGCCAACAAGTTTTGGATTAGTGAGAAAAACTTGCTGTGAAACAGAGTAACAATTGAGTTTGGTGTGATTATGATAATGCCACAGTAAACAAATTGTCATGAAATACCTGCTTTCTTCATGCGTCAGCTTTTTGAGGCACTGCCTTTTGCTGTTCGTTATGTCGTGAGGCAAAAGTTCAGAACCCTGCGGGGGACGGTGCAGCACGGCAAGAGAGCTCGTTGTGAGCAGTTAGCAAACATTAGCGGCTGCTGTTGTCTGTGAAACAATGCAGATTGTGTGCTGAAAAACTCATGCTACCACCTTCTCCTCCGATAAAAAACAAGAATTTACTGCAGCTAATTCGAAAGATTTTGCACAGATTCCTTCAGGACTCGCACATCACTACTCTGAGCGAAACCAACGCAGCATCTGTCCAGTTACGTGAAAATGCATGACCAATCAGCCTATATTTACATTATGTATTTATATTTGATATATATATTACATGTTACAAATTTCTCGTTTTGATGAAAATTCTATTTTTATACAAATGAGAAAAATTGAAAAAAATTCTTTGTGAGTTAGCAAGAACTCAATCTAAAAGCCATTGAATTACTGGCCTAAACACAAGTTATAGCTAAAGAATATGAAAATTAGGGTGTGTCATTAGTTGTCAGTCATTTCTGTAGGTAAACTAGTGTTTTGGGTTTTAAAGCTCTGGTGATCTTATTGACCTATTTAATCATAGACACAGGGCCTGGAATAAACATAAATGTACTAAATTGCAAAGTGACTGGGATAAATACAAACTACATAATTGTCAGGACTAGGATTCCCAGCTCCACCTCCAACCACCAGAGGGAGCTCTCTCTCGAATACTGTTCCTCTCTGCTCTCTCCCCAACATCCTCTCCACTTGTTTCTCATCATTATTCTCAACCCTACCACATTTCTGGACTTTTCTCTTTGGGATGTATTGTTTTGCCCTACATATAATTCCTAGCATTCTCCTGTCTCTTGCCTTCTAGTGGTTTGACCTTATCCTGTTCTCCTCGATGCCCTGTCTCGCTCCTCGTTTTTGACTCCTGCCTGGCCTTTGACTCCATCTTGTCTATACCCTTGCCTGTTGTTGTCTTCAATAAACGTATCTGCCTGCAAATGGATCCGAACGCCTCCGTGTATTCATCACAGTAATACATGTACAACAGTGACAAGTAATGCTAAAGCAAATTATTTTAGGAATAATCTTGCTAATGTTCTTAACAATCCTAAACAATTTTGAGGAAAAATAAACTCTTTGTTTGGAAAATCTAAATGCACCCAAGACAACATGGTTATTAATGATGAAATTGTCAATGTTCCACTTGCTTTTTTCCCAAAACACCTCAGGTAGAATCATCACTGTCTTTTTCTGATTTAACTTTCAACATCCAGCCTGGTGATAGTTTTTCTGCTTTTAAACCAGTCAGCCCTGATGATGTCTCTGGGGCATTTAGCCAGTTGTCCCTTAACAGTGGTTCTGGTCCTGATGGGATTGAGGCTAAAAATCTATTTACGACTTTGGTTCTGTCATCTCCATTAGCTGAGCTCTTTAATTTGTCTTTTTTTCTCCTGTAAAGTGCCTCTTGCTTGGAAAACTGTTAAGGTTATTCCATTACACAAGGGATTGAACAATTATAGCCCTTTTGCAATCATGAACAGTGTTGCGGAAGTCTTTGAAAATATTATTTTTAATCAATTATTTAGTTTTCTCACTGCTAACAATTTGCTATCAGAATTTCAATCTGGCTTTAGAAAACACTTCTCTATTACAACTGCTCTCATGAAATTTAAAAATGAAATCTTTACAAATTTTGACAGCAATATATGCATTGTTGCTATTTTCCTGGACCTTACAAAGGCATTTAATCTAGTAGACCACTACTTGCTTTTAGACCAATTGTTTGCTATTGGTCTCTCTATGCCAACCCTTCTATGGTTCAACTCAAACTTTCATCAACAACATCAATCTGTGTCATATAGGGAGAGTCAGTCAAACTTTAATACAGTTAAACAAAGGAATCCCTCATGGTTCTTCTCTTGGGCCTTTGCTGTTTTCCATATTTATTAATGACTTGCCAAACTGTTGTTCCAAATATAATATTCATATGTTTGCTGAGGAGGGCTGCATGGTGGTGAAAGTTAGCGCTCTTGCCTCACAGCAAGAAGACTCAGACTTCAAGTCCCGGCTGGGGGACTTGAAACAGTGTCACCAATAGGGGACCTTTCTGTGTGGAGTTTGCATGTTCTCCCCGTGCATGCGTGGGTTTTCCCATGACTTTCCCATGACTCTTAGCTAAACATGTTTCCTCAAACTTGACGATGAAATCTGGTTTTCATGGTGCGTGGCAAGCAAAGTAGACACTGCATCCTGTAAGAGCCATTCTGTATAACGGCAAATTAAAACATTTCTTTCAAATATGGCCATGGATGGTCATCAATGTTGGCAGTGGTACTGCTTGATGTGCTGCTTCAGTTTCATCACTGGCTGCAGCCATGTCACTGCATGTGGTATTAACAGCTGGCTGCTGATTCATGTTGACGTGATTTAGCTCAGAAATAGCATGCAGTACCTTCAGTACACTGTAGGTGGCGATATCTGCCCAACAAACCAGCCATGGTGAATTAGAGATGGGGGCCTTTTGCGCACAATCACAAAGTAACGAGTAACAGTGTCTTTTCAAATATGATAGACTAAAGAGTAAATACTGTATATTCATTAAAAATGTAGTTGAGTAGGGAGTAAAGTTGCTTATATTTTTGATACTTAGTACAAGTACAAAGTAGCCAAAAAAGTACTTAAGTAAAGTAACAAAGTCAATTTACTCAAGTACTTCACACCACAGGTTGCAGGGGCAGTAAAGCTGGGATGTGCTTTTGCAACATGATGGGGTTTTCTTATTCGCGCTTTCTCTCCCGGCAGAAAGGACGGTCTGCATGTACCACGTCTAGTGCTTGTGTAGCTCTCCATATTGCTCTACTGTTTTTGAACCGTATAACATGCAAAGTTATCCAATGAAGACACACTGGAAGAATGTCGAGTTTGGTTTGCATCTTCCTACCATAGAGTAGTCCATGGGGAGAAGTGGAGGTTGTCGCATGTGGAGATGCATGGTCACCTTGAGCCAGTTTCTCACAGTTTTTTCCAAGGTAGGGACTGCTGAATCGCAGTCTGGATGCAGGACCTGAGACCACGGTGGAATCTCTCAACAGCTCTGTTAGCAGCTGGGTAGTAGACAGATGTTCTGTTGTGTGTCGTGCCTCGCAGAAGAAGAAAAGAGGTAAAAACTTGAGAGGTAAAACTGTTCACCGTTATGTGTGACAATTTTTTCAGGGTTACCATACCCACTGAAAACACGAGACAAGAACTGAATGACATCATTTGCAGTTGGTAAAAAAAGCAAGTCACCATCCATTCCACTCACCTCCAAGATCTTCGTTCAGCCACTCCTGGGTTCTGCTCTCTCATCACCCCTAAAATGAGTTCAAACTCCGATCCTCGACTATCACTGCCACAAACTTTGCTTCAGCTGTGGTCCACCAGTCACACCACGGACAGTAAAAAAACATTTCTCTCATCCATTTGTTTTGCATTGTCCTTCTGGGTTGCTAGCATCTGGGTCTGTTTCACCTCGCACAACATTATGACAATTTGTGAATGTGGTAAAATAGAGACAGCAGAGCCTATATCAACAGTAAGCTTAATGACAGTGCAGGAGAAGCAGATGGGCTAACGGTAATCTCACACTGTAATTTCTTGGAAGCCTGAAAATGGTGTCTCAGATATAGCACAGTCAGTTTAGGCAAATGTATTTCACGCACCTGCCTGGGCTTGGATGAATGGCAGACAGAAGCAAAATGTTATACTTTGTGACAAAGCTTAAATGTGGCCTTAGGAGCCGGGCACTAAGAAAAAGTGGCAATATGTTTATCTGAACCACACCCTAAAACAGCTTTCAACAGGTTTTTGGGCTACAGCAGGATGAGGACTCTATGGTTGTCCTGCTTTTACTTTGGTTTAGAAAGATGTGTATGAGGCTGCTTGGACAGACATACTGCTAAAGCTATTGCTTTAACCTGCTGGACAGAAAATTCCCTTTCAGTTGCTATAATTTTAGCTTTATCCAGGGTTAAATCTTGTTCAAGCAAAAGTATTTCTCTTATGTTGGAGCTAGAGACGTATTTGAAGAGCTGGTGGCGGATCATTTCATCCATCTTATCATCAAATCCACATTTGGAAGCGAGGTCCCCTAAAGTGGCAACATATTGCAAAACTGTCATGTGGTGACTGTGTACGCTGTCTGAAAGTATGTCTTTCTGCAACAATATTCACTTTGAGCGAAAAGTACTTTTCCAGTACAGCAACATCTGACGCAAAACTGTCACCTGTGTCTGGTAGAGACCTGGAAATCCACCATCCCTCAGTTCCAAGGCAATGAAGTAATGTGGCTCTCCGTCTAACTTCCGGCCACGCATTCCCAAAGCATTTATCACAAGCAAGTGTTTGTTGAACACGCATGCATATGGCGTGGCCATGCATTGACCAATGCTAATGAAGAACCTAGTGCTAAAGCTAATGTCAATGTCCCTGCACCCATGCTTACCAGAATGCAGGCCAAAGCTGGGGCTCAAGGTCTTCCACACTTTGACAGTCTCTTTAAGGCATAGCAAAGAAATGCCAAAAATGTCCCACCACCAGAGACAGTTTGCGAAAAAACTTGTTGACTAATCCTGAGATTCTGACAGCTGACCTATTTGACATTCCCGATAACATTTCAGCTTTGTAAAAAGAAGATAGAGCATTGTTTACTAAAGCGATGATTAAAAGGGAAAAATGGTTGGGGTCTATACAATCTATTGTTATTGATGATTTTCTTTATGCAACTGAGGGTGACCACCAACGGTAAGTTGTTCCAACCAGCTGCCATCATTCTCACACACTTCCATGGTCAGATCACCTAGGTTGTCACAAACATATCTTTGTTAGTTGTGTTTTTTTTTGGAGATCCATGTACACTGACATTCACAAGTACTGTGCAACATGTCCTACTCGCCAGAAAACTGCCATAACCTACAAATCATACATAGTATTACTGCATCTTTTTCCTGTTATCTCCACACCTTTCAGGAGAATTGCTGTGGACATTGTCAGACCCCAATCCAAGAGCAGCAGTGGCCATGAATACATCCTAGTAGTCTTTGACTATGCTACCTGGTTCCCAGAAGTGTTTCCTCTGCACGCCATTACAACCTCTGCAGTTATGAGGGCGTTGATTCAGCTCTTCTTCAGGGTAGTGCTTGTGCGTCCAAGGTGGAAGCTATCTGCAACTGCCCTCGACCACACACCAAGAAAGAGGTACAGTCCTTTCTAGGACTAGCGGGCTAGTACTGGCGGTTTGTCCACCAGTTCGCCGCTTTATCAGCTACCCTCACAACCCTGACGGAAAAAAGGAAAACCCAATAACATGGACAGATGAGTGTGAACTCGGGGCAGTGGGGTTTTCTGAGCCTGTCCCAGCTACGAGCAGTGGAAGATGCGAGGTGGCACTACTCAGGACATTAGCTAGCAGCTAACTTCTTACTCCACATTTTGTGAGCTGTGATGTGTGCTGAAATCGATGGGCTAAGTCTTGAACCCAGAACAAAGGTAAGAAACACGTTTCTTTAGCTTTGATTTAGCTAATTCTCAGAGTGAAAAATAATCACAAATAAAATATGAATGTACTAGAGGCTGAAGGGCTAACTAAGACAAATAATGGTGCTATGTTCCAACATGTGACTGCAGTTTTAGTTTTCATGCCGATTTATGATTTCACAAATAAAAAAATGTGTCACTTTGCTGTAACTAATTGAAAGAAAAGGTATTATTTGAATACATCATGTGATGCTGTATGTTTTTTCTTTATTTTGCAAAAACATATTAATGGAAGTAATTCAGAGTAATAGTGGTGATGCAGCCTTCTATTACACTAAGAGGTCCATAGTGCAAGAAGAGTAATGAAGCACATTCCTTCAATATCTCTAAAACTCTTATGGTGCATTCACAATGGGTGCACTGCCTGCCGCCTCTCTTTTGATGCTTGTCAAATTTACTGCTCGATGCCTTGACACCTTGGCCACGAAGAAACCTCAGAAGAACTTCATCCATTGACCACATTATGGAAAAAATGGATGATGTTGAGAATGTAGCTTGTGTTTATATATGCTGGAGAGCTCTACAGAGGCCCCGGCAAGCAGGTCATCGTCTCTGGCTTCACTAGATCCATCAGTCTTTCTCTGTGTAGTGTGCAGCGGAGTGCCTTGCTACCTCTACCACCCTGTGCAATGGCAATTGCTTGCTTTGCTGGACCTTATGTAGCAGAGTTTTGTATGCTGTCCATTGAATGGATAGCTAGCTTCAGCTCCATGGGCTTTGTGACGGCCTGACGACCTGTCCAGGGTGTATCTTGCCTTCACCCAACAGTAACCGGACAGTTTCCGGCAAACCCACGGCTCCAGTGGGTTAGGAAAATGGATCGGAGTTCAGGACAAAAATCTTAGCTTATTTTTACATTTGAATGTCACTATTTTTAATGTTGTACAACTAAAATTGGGTTTGATTAAGATTATTTAAGAATAAGTCTGACATATGAGCTTATCTATAAGTCAGTTTTTTTTTCGGTGGACCAGAAATCCCAAGAATAAGGAAAGATATGGATGACGAGCCAAAGAAAGGACAACAGAAAAAGACTCTTACACCAACACATACGCACTAAAAATTGTTACACGAACTGTGGAGGTCCTGCAATTATTTTGTTATTCCAAAAGGGCCTCATCACAGAATTTTTTGAGTGTGCATTCTTTATTTATAAATCCCATTCTGTTAAACTGGTCTTGCTTGTTGGCCAGCTCATTTTATCGTTTCTGCAAGGGAAACTATATGACTTGTTACTCAATCATTAACACTGTGCTGCTCATAATTGTTACTCAACTCCTTGGCTCCTGACAAAGTTAGATCTTTCCAATGCTATCCTATAGTTTCCTTGAATACATATCATTATCACACTGTAATCCATCTCTTGACTGTTGAGGTAGTTACAACCTTCTGAAGTCTACCACATAAAGCTGCACTGAACACAAGCACGTTTCCTCCTGAAATTCTTGACATCCAGCACACCGCTTTGAGTCGGGGCCCCCTGGATACTGTGGTTCGGACACCACGCATTTTTTCACATTCTTCGGCGTTGCAGTCTTCCTGCACTCTTTACATGGAATTGCTCCACTTCTTCCTTAACAAGCAGCTATAGAGCTGCAGCTCGTCAAAGACACACTTTTCCTACAAAGAAGGCCAGAGTCCTGTCAAGGGCCTCACAGTGACCTTACAGGCCTCTTTGTGGACTGGTGTTGAGAGGCAGCTGTTGTGTGAAAAGGTTCGGAAGGGTCGGCCCACAGCGAAGATGACTCAGCACACAGATGTGATTGCTGGAATAAATGTGTCTTCTTATTCCCCGCAAATCACATCACCACAGATTACACAGATGTAATGCTAGAATAAAAGTGTCTTTTAATTCCCCGCATATAACAGATGTAATGCTAGAATAAATGTCTTTTAATTTCCCGCATATAACATCACCACAGATCACACAGATGTAATGCTAGAATAAATGTGTCCTTTTATTCCCCGCAAATCACATCACCACAGATTACACAGATGTAATGCTAGAATAAAAAGTGTCTTTTAATTCCCCGCATATAACAGATGTAATGCTAGAATAAACGTCTTTAATTCCCCACATATAACATCACCACAGATCACACAGATGTAATGCTAGAATAAATGTGTCCTTTTATTCCCCGCAAATCACATCACAAGATATCATCATTCTTCAATAGATTGAATACATTTTTCCCCTTACCGTGACACTGGACTGGAGAGCCAACAGTCCAGGCAGAGGTGCTTCAATCAGCTGGGCGTTCGTACGCAACCCGCAGCAGACTCTGCTTCTAAGAGGTTAGGCCTCTCTTTTATACAGACACATCGCATGCGAAGAGGGATGGCCAGTCCCTCCCTGGATTCTGATGACTCTCCCCAGTTACACAAATATTCCCATACCCATAAACAATGATGAGGTGTAGCCTTGATTTATATCACCAGTTCATCACATTCCACCCTTTGGCTATTTAAGGTAAAGGGTGAATCAGGACACCAAACATAATTTCTATCACAGCAGCAGGTATTTCAAAGCCACAAATGAAGACTAAAGCGAAACATTCAAAAGGTTCTGTGGCACACTCGCATGCTGCTTCAAGCTCGTCCACAAGTGTCTCTGAAGTTAACCTGCACATTAAAGATGTCCCACCTTTCTCTCAGACATTTCGACTTTGCAGCAACATTTGAATCTTCCTGCTTCTTCTGGTTGAGTCGAGATCCTCCTCTGTAGTTGCAGGAGAAGGAAAGCTTGAATTCCAGGTACTGGTATCAGTTCTTACAAATAATCTTGACTTCTTCATAGTTTACGCTGAGCAGATCTTTTTAATATTCTCGATTCTCTGAAGAAGTTTTCTGTGATGAGTCATTAACAACAGTGAGTTTTAATCTCAGAGGTTTTCCCTCATCCTCAGGTCAGTTTACGATGAAATAATTTACTTTTGACTTGAGCTTACAAAAATTGTTTTAAACAAGCTTGCCAAAATCTTAGCAATCTATCTGCGGAAAAATCACACTTTACTCTCCTTGTGTTGGCTTCATCTCACAACAAATTCACACATTTGCTGAAATATGAACATTTGTTTTCAAAAATGCATACATAGTTGCAAATTTCAGCATACTTTTCATCATATCAATTCCAGTAAAGTACGCATGTTGCATTGTTTGACTGATCAGAATTGAGGTAGCTTAAATAGTGACTTGCAGAATTGCTAACAGAACCATTTCTGTCATTGTGTAAGTCAGATCCATGTCTCCTTGCTGATATGACACTGCTTCCTGTTGACATGTCACATGCTTGCACCTGCTCCAGTTCTTTTGTTTTCATTTGAACAACTTGTAGGACTCAAACATAAACCACTGCGACTTTAAAATATGCCTGATCTTTTTAGGAGTCAGAGCACGTTTCATGTGAGCAGCTCAACTGTTTTGATTAGAGTCGCAATGAACTCTGCAATAATGATCTCAAGGAAGATTTGCAATCAGCTTAATTTAGCAGAGCTAAAGTAAACCAAATTATTAATTTGGAAATGTTTGAGGAGAAAGTAAAAGTGGAGGAGTAAATGATTCCTTTGAGCAAAAGGAGCCCAATGTTGAATGAAAGCAAGTGATTCATTCAGAGGAATGGTTCCTTAATAAGCCAATTTCATCCTGCAGTTAAAAATAGGCTTTCTGTGACCAAAGAGTGAATGCACAAACACACACACACACACACACACACAGAGAGAGAGAGAAATACACACATTTTGCACTGCTGTTGATGCATGTGCACATGTTGACAATATTTAAGGATGGCAGGCTCAAAGTGGTACACTTGTGTTTTTTTTTCTGGATTTAAAAGTTGAAGAAAATATGCTTACATGCAGAAGGTACCACACTTTCTGTCACCAGCTTCTTTTTTGTTCTCTTGCTTGCTGACACACAAACACACACACACTCACACATTATCTGACATGGTCTCACACACACACTATGGTGCTCCGGCTCATGAATTAAAGAGCAGAGCTGGTCCAGAGGGAAGAAATTATTCAGGCAGTTCTGCTGCCTGACAGAGGACTGGGAGGGAGGGAAGACAAATGGAGAGAAAAAGAGAGGAATATGGAGAGGAAAAAAGAAGAGAGGGAAGAGATGAGAGAGAAAACAAGAGAAAGAGAATAATGAGGCCTTTAATAAAGTATCCACTGATTTGACATGGAGATGATCAAAAACAGCTGCTGCATTCTTGTGTATGTCTCCTGCAGCCTCTCCTCGTTTTAGTTTGTTTGAATCAATATTTCTAATGTTTCTACTTTTTTGGATGTGTCACCTGAGTAAAGGTTCCTGTGTGTGGCCATTCAAGTGTTTATGTTATAGTTTTACTCAGATGTGTGAATGCCACTTTTGTGTAATCTTCATGTAACTGTAACCCTAATGAGTGTGTGAATGTTAAAATGAGAGGTGTGAAGTTTGTTATGTTCACATGCAGATCTGTGTATGTTCATGTGTGTGAAATCCTAAAAGGTGTGAGAATGTTTTTGCATATCTGTGATTCTGTAAATGTGTGTGTTTGTGTACTTCATGTGTATGTTAGAGCAGTGTGTTGGGGTGTGTGTGAATGTTCACCCAACCATCAATCAATTTCCTCCTGCTCCTCTGGGACTGGGTCTAAGCACAGATACACAGACTTTCTTCTTCTCTGGGAAAACCTCTAGGTCAGTCAAGAGACTTAGGCTGATTCCAAATTCTTCCACTACTCCTACCAGCATCGTCACAACCAGCTCGCCTGTACTCAGCTCACCTCAAATGATCTCATGACTGTGCTGTAGATCTGCTATCAGGGACTGCATCTCAACATGGCCGGGGTTTTTCCCTGTCGCGACCCGAGAACGAATGCATGCAGTCCTACATCAGAGAAGAGTTGGAGAAGAGCTTCTACGTCCCTGGTTTCAGCCAGGTTTTTCTTTGTAAAAAAAAAAAGACGGTGGTCTCCACCCATGCATTGACCACCGTAGCCCTAATGAAGTCATGGTCAAATACTACTACCCTCTACCATCGGTCCCTCCAGCCTTCAGGTTGGTGTCTGCGGTCTGTGAGGGTTTGGCTAAGGGGGTATCCGTTTTTTTTTCTTTTTCGGGGGGGCAGTTTGATAAAGATGCATGTCAATATGATTTTTAGATACATTTTAGATAAAGTACATGCGTCATCTTGGTGGACGGGGCACCTGTCAAAATGAGTTTGATGGAAAGTTTATTCTTTAACTCTCTCTTGAGTCCAACCCTTGTTATGGAGCCCCTTCAGAATTTAAACGAATTGTTATGTTGTGATGACAACAGACGAGAAAGGGCTCCACAACACAAGAAAAAATCCACAGAATACAAAAATGACAACAAATTAAAATCAGTTATAAAGGAGTTGATAAAACGTGTTTCTAAAATCTGACTAATGAGAATATCAACTTAAGTGCTCAGTAGAAAAATAAGTTCGCCAAAAATGACATCAGAAGAACAGTTCAAGACAAAGCAGCGGCTTTCCGCAAGGGTTGGAGTCAGTCATTGTTGAGAAGTCCTACAGGTGGCCAAGTGTGCTAAAACACAACATCACAAAGTTTGCAGAAAGGCCCACAGACTGCTGCAGCAGCCACAGAACAGCCACCGCTCAACTCCATAGTAACCACAAAAGGGGAGAGAAGCGCAAAAGCAGTCAGTCCGCTACTTTTACGCACGACGTGACCTTGCAGCAACAATGCCGCTTACCAAGACGCCTGACGAGAAATCCAAGCTCACTTGCAGAATCTGTGCGTGCACCACCACAGCAAAGCATCAAGCATCAAATAGCACCTGTGCCTCCATGCTGCGCTGATAAAACCGGACTAGACTGATTTCAATTAATGGAAAATCAGCTCATCAGCCATCTACACCTCCATATCCTCTCATTAAAGCAGTTTTTTTCTCTCCCCTCTCATGTTTCTGTTGTTTTATTGTTTTTGTTTTTTCTTGTTTTTTTTTTTCTTCTCTTTACCCCCCCCTTAAATCAACCAAAGGTAACACATCCTCAGTAAGAAAGCATTTACTCACGCACTGGACAGGCATGCGTGAGCACGTACACGCAATCCCGCACATACTCACCAACATAACTGCAAACACCTCGCATAGTAACTCACACAGCCAGGACACATTCACGCGCACAAACGCACAGCGCTTCTCTGCCCACTGGTCAGCAGGCACGTGCATAGAACTTACAGACACGAACAGACGCACGCGCATTACTTAGCATAACTCTCTTTCAGTCAGTGTAGTCATGTCCAGTCTGAACATCTTTAGCTGGAATGTGCGTGGACTTGGCTCTGGGCCAAAGAGGCTGAAAGTTTGATCTAAAAGCAGATCTAGTTTTACTGCAGGAGACCCACTTATCTAAATCAGCTGATCATCTCCTGTGCTGCTCACAATTCCTATCCATCTACTCAAGCAGTTACAACTCCAAACAAAGAGGAGTTGCTATTTTAATTAATAAAAATATGACTTTTACTCATAAGGACACAGTTGTTGATCCAGAAGGCAGATTTGTAATTATTAACATATCAGTTCAGAATAAAGACTTCTGTATAGCCAGAATCTATGGTCCCAATGCTGATGAATCCTCCTTCTTTCACAGATTCTTCACTTCACTCTCGTTTCACTCTGACTCCACAATAATTATAGGAGGAGACCTCAACTTGGTCCTTGATCCTGAACTTGACAGACACAGCACAGCAGGACATCAGATTGCATGGCGGTCTGCAAGTATTTTGTTTTTTTTTCAGATATCTGCGATTTGTTGTAATGTAATGTAACCTGGGCGTGGACGTCAGAGGGTTTGCTGTTATTCTTTACCTGAGCAGAGGACTGAGGTTTATGAATATTTGGATCATTTACTGATGACGCTTTTGTGTCATGTTGATGTTTCACAGCAGCTGAAGGAGACGAGACCTGTTTCAACATTCTCTCAGACTTAGATACAATTTTATGCATTTTTGCAGGTTTGTTCAGGGATGAAGGCGTTGGACTGATAACAGTTTGAGCCATAGCATTCTTCACATTAGCTCTGTTCACATCATTGAATCCCACAGGTTGGAGCTCATACATAAGGTCCCATTCCCAATAGAATGTTACAGATGGAGATCCTGTCAACCATGTCCCTTAGATGAGTGAATTTCAGCATTACAGCAAGTTCCTCTGTCAGATGGAGCACTTCCAAGACGCAGTCTTTCAACATTTCGAGAATGGGGTCGAATTCATCAGACCTGCTCCTAAACACAGCAATATCCAAATCTGTGATGATCAAAATAGCATACTGTACATCTTCAGATAGACAGTTCAGTGCTTCTTCCAGACTTTTAAAGTTTTGGTTTCCTCTGAGAAGTCCACAAGTGGACACTTTTGTCATGTCTACCTGATAATCACATCTGCGAGCGCTCATGTCGTGACAAAGTTCACTTGTAGCCAAATGTACACTGTCAGGATCGGGATACCTTTTTCTGAGCTGTCTGTACATCTCATCACCTTTGTCCAAAACACAGTCCTGATCTGATCATCAGATTCTCATGAAGATTTGACAGGAACACCATCTGTTGGTAATATACTGATGATTTCTGCTCTTGCCAAATTTCATGGAAGCCTGACTTATAGATGCTCTTATACGAGTGATAAATGGCTGAGGGTTGACACATTATGAAGCTTCACTCTGGGGTTCTGACATCACACCAGTCTGCTGCACTTGAGAGGAAAACTCAGCTTCACCAAATCCTGTCTTAGGCACAGAAACACAGGAAACCTCTGCAGTGGATAGACCGTTATCAGTCACATGTGGAGCATGGAACTCTGGAGATGGAATCAGAACTGGAGTCTGCACAGACATGTCCACCTGCTGACTGCTCTCTGGAACCAGAAGTTCAGAATACTCAACAGAAAACAACTGTTCAAAATACTTTAGACTGATTTATTTTCAAGTTAATGAAATTTGTAAAAAACAATCTATACAACAACAAGCCTGTTTCCGGACAAATAATTAAATAAAAGAGGTAAGATTCAGATTAATTTTATTGATCAGAATTAACAATATTCAAATAATTCAATAAAAACAATAGAATTTGATTTAAATTAATTGAATGTATCAGATATAATAGACAAATAATTCAATCAAATAAATACGATTTGATTCAAACGAGTGCAATGGATCAGATGTATAAAGAGAAAAATAATTCAATAATATCAATAGGATGTGATTTAAATTAATGAAATGGATCAGACGAAAATGAAAAAATGCACACGGACCAAAATGGTTCAATGAAAAAATGCTGTGAAAAATGCTGTATAGATGAGGTAGACTATTCAGATCATGTAAACCATCGACAGATAGAGTGGATAGATTGGATACATGACAGAGTTACTCTCTCTTAGGGGTGAGAGGTAAAATTATAGGAAAGAGTTGAATAACCAAATGATAGACAGAGGACAAGTTAGAAAGTTGATTCTAGGGACCAGGACACCAGTAACCAGAGACCAGAAAACTGGGACACCAGCGATCAGGAACCAGGTCACAAGTAGATCTAGATTCAGATTTGATAAAAGAGGAGAAAAATCTTTAACAAGTCTCATTCACCAATAATAATAAAAAAAAACATAAACAAAGCTGGTCTTAATTTAGTTTCCAAATCCCAACAAATGTAGGTGCAAAATCAGAATTTGTCTGGGCATTTAACTCTGAATTTTTACTTTAGAGCAGCTGACATTAACTTACCAGCAAATCCACAAACCTGCAGAGTTTCCTCACGATCTAAGACAACAAGACAACATGTTAGCTTAAAGGTGCTGCAAAAAGTCATAATTCAATATTGGTTTTAATTTTTCAAATGACAATTCAACTTGCAATTTGATAATGCAATCTAAAAATACAAGTTGCTATTGAGCTAAAAAAAAATTGCAAAGAATTTAGCTAAAAAAAGCAAATTAATTTTTTATTTTAAATGAAAATATTTAATAAAAGCAAAATAGATTTTTTTGATACCATATTTAGGGCAGTAAACAACAACTGATGAGAAACTAAAATGTATTTTTTTAAATATCAAATACAAAATGCATTTCAGATGACCAAATTGTATAATGAACTAACTGTTGTGAAATCAATTTTCATTCATAATTCATCATAATTAAAAGACCACTGGGAACGCTTTTAAAATAGATCAAAATCTGATTGGAGTGGGACCTTAAACCATTCACATTTTTGCACTGCAACACAATTTTTGCCATTTGAAACTGAATGTCTGTAGAATTATAAATAGGAATTTCTAACTACACCTACACATGTGGACAAAATTGTTGGTACCCCTCAGTTAAAGAAGGAAGAAGGCTCATAGCACGGCAACTAACCTCGGCTGACTTTGATAACGCTGCATGGTGCTCAGACCCTGTCTCTGTGTGTGAGGTTTGACTTTCAGAGCATCTGCTGGCTGTGGACATGGCAGGGGGGCACAGGTGGTGTATTGTTTTTCTGCACACACTTGCCTGATCATACACACTGATGAAGCTCACAGATGCTAACCTTGTACGAGGCCAGACTCCTGGACTGTCAGCACTTGTCACATAAACACACACTGCCAAAGATGAGATGCCCATTTGTCCTGTCCTTGTTGGGTGCTGCCATCCTTCCCAGTTGGGGTATACGTGCTCTACTGGTGAGGGGGAGTGGGTATTGATGAATAATGCTCCGGGTAATGAGATGCGTGATAATGGGGACAAAAGCAGACAAGAACCTGAGTGTTCTTTAGCGTATTACAGCTGCTCTAGATCAAGAAAAGTTGGCATTGAGGTAGAAGGAGGTGAAGCAATAAAAAAAAGAGATTATTCAACAGATCACAGTTGTAGAAAGCATTGTATCAAGTGAAGATGAAAGTTAACATGTTTTTTGGGACAAAACTCTACTAGTTTAATGGCTGTAGGGCTACACAGGGATGTAGTGGCCAGCAATCTCGCCTCACAGTAAGAAGACCCTGGTTCAAATCTTGGTTAGGTCTTATCTGTGTGGAGTTTGCAGGTTCTCTGCGCATGTCTGGGTTTTGTCCAGGACTCCAGCTTTCTGCCACAGCTCAAAAAATGCTTCATAGATTGATTGAAGATTCTAAATTGTCATGAGGAATGTGTATGTGTTTTATTGCTGATGTTGGTGTAACAGGACTCTTTTCAATCTGGAGGTCAATCAAGACACCTGGGACTACAGATCAAGGCGGGTTAAAAGAAAAAGAGTTTATTATCCCATAAAGGCATGCACGATATGAGAAATATCTATGATATCTGTGTTTGAAACTGTGATGACGGAATATCTTGCGATAAATGGACAAATAGCAAAACAAAAACACTATTTTCATTTCACTGTGACCGTTTTATTTAAATAATGTAAGGTTTTCAGGATGTTTTACATAGTGTCTGTGTTTGGAGAATGTCACCTGCCCTGAAATCAAAGTATCTCCAGATAACCGACATTAGTGGTATAGCAGATCACAAAACCCGCAGTTCAGGTCGTGTAAAGGTTTTAGAGTCAAGGTTCAGATCATTTTTCAGATCAATGAAAAGCAGAAAAAGGAAAACTAACTAGATTAAAGCTAAACATTTATTTTGGAATGGTTTTACAACATATATTTTTAATAAAACATATATAAAATACTTCAAAACACATCTTTGATCGCATGAAATTCTTCTTATTCCTAAAAATACTAAATATGTTCATATAAACAAAAGTGCATCATTGGGCACTGCATCTTTAAAATAAATAAGATGGATGGATTGATGGATGGATGAACTTACAACTTTAAATTCTTCAGTGTCCCCTGCGGCTGTAGTAAACCCCCCTCACGGAGCAGCCGGGGTTTTTTTTCCACACGAGGCTTTTAGGAAAATCTTTGGATAGCCTCAAAAACCTGAACGTGGAAACGTGTTTACCGATGTTTTTTGTGGAACTCTGCAGAATAAATAAACCTGATCTGTCATCATCCACGTCTAATGAGTTAAACTCCTCCCACATGCGGCAGGAATGTCCGATTTTTTAAACACACTTTTCAACAAGAATCAGGCAGCGACTTTGAAATTTTTATTATTATTATGTAAAATTGTAAACGGACGCGAATTTGATGCGTGAATTGCGTGCTGTTTGATCAGAAAATTTATATAAATGATTCACGCCAGGGGGTGGGGGGTAGGGGATCCGCAGTAAACCTGTGTGTGATGTGATGGCATTAGTGGACAAAGTGGCAACATTTTCCTCTATCAATGTTCCACTGGCAGACACTCAACCAATGCAACCATTTTGTGTGGACCCGAAGGACTACAGATCAGGTTCCCGAATGGACAGGAAAATGAACTGGCCAACTGGACTGTACACACACGGACAATGGCTGGTACATCCTATACAGCCACTTCTGGAGCCCTACGCTGACATCTATTGGGCTCCTCTGGAACCTGAAACGCCAAAACGACAGGCTAAGGTTAATTCGCTCTTTCAGGCATGGAAGCCTTGGATACAATCTCTGGCTCCATGCCACCCGCCCATTGACCCTCTACATTGTAGTCTGAATTATGATAGTGAAGGTGATAAAGTATGTAGGGACCTTTTCAAGGAAGTGGAAGAAATCAAGTGGCAAATTGAATCTGTTTATGTGTATATAGGTTTAAGAGGGAGTACCAGCCCACTGTAAATTAACTGATGAACAATTTATCTGGTACAAAATGGAGGCCACGGAGGTTAGCCTTAGCATCAGGAGAAGAAGTTCGGGAACTAGGTCCAAAGGTTAAATGTCTTAGTGACCTACAAGTCCAGTTCGGATCTTCTGTGTTCAGTATACACCTTCCAATAAAGCCTAGCAAATTACTGAGATGTTAGTAAATTCTGTAATCTTAGGACATTAGGTACTGACACGTGACCATGGCCATGAACATTAAGATCATGATTTAGCTAAATTTATGTTGGAAGATCTCCTAGACAATCTTTGGTTAAAAGGTCCTTTTGATGTCAAGTTTTGCAGAAATTACACGCTTATTAAACTAGATATTGACAGTGTTCTGCTTCACGATGGAGTTTACCACTTAGACTCGTTTTAAAAGCAGATAATTACAGTTACCAGATGGCGCATGATTTTATCAAATCAAATCAAATCAAACTTTATTTGTATAGCACTTTTCCTATGAAGCATAACACAAAGTGCTTTACATTAAATTAAAACTGATTGAATTTTAGAGCTATAAATGACAGAACCAAACACCTGTATTGCTCGTTTCAGATCCACATCCCATTTTGACCTCACTGGGCCCAAACTACAAGTGGTTCATTGTAGTGGACCAGGCTAATGTTTTCTTTTGTCTGCCCTTAGCACCTGAGAGTCTGAAATATTTTACTTTTTTCTACAGGGGTTGTAAATGGTGTGCTGAATCAAAAGGTACAGGGTTCCAGGAAAGAGTTAACAAATAGCAGAGCCCCTTAGATTCCTTGGAAAACAGACAATCATCTTGTACTCTGTAAACAACAGGTATCGCTATTTTGATCAAAAAGACTAAAAAGATCAAAAAGTCATGTGACACCCACGTATCATTCTCACTGTACATTCCATTTTGTCTTACATGGTATCAGCAGCATTCACTTATTTTCCCTGAGGCAAACCAGATTGATGAAAGAACTTACAGCACCACACATTTAATCCACACTGAACCACTCAAAACAGGAAGGTGAATGTTCACATATGGCTGTTGTTGGCGGGAAACAGGATGGTTCATTGACTGCAGCAGCAGCGGTGGTTGAATGTAAGGATGGACAGTATTTCACAGTGAACACAGAGGTCATGACTCAGGCGACCTCAGCACAGGCTGCTGAGGTGCTGGCCTTATGTTTGGCTTTGGAGGATGCAGCCCGTCAAGAGGTGATGGTTTGTTTATTTTGACTCAGCAAATGCATGTATTGTTATTTGGGAACTGGCAGAATGGTGCAGAAATGGGTTTATGACAGCAAAGGACAACCAAAAGGTCATAAAGATAACGATCAAAGACAGTCACAGGCTCTGGAGGGGCCCTTGTGGATGGGCAGTTCTTCTGGTGAGTATGTTATATGAAGTAGCTCTGGAACGAGCCTTTGGTTTGTCTCATGTGGGGACCCAAGCCATGATGGCTAAACTTTTGATGTGGTGGCATCCACATTTTATAGACTTGTTACAGATTTCTTTAAATAAATGTAAGACTTGTCTGCTTTTCTATGTTAAACTAAACCTCAACCTGGTAAGTTTTCACCCGCCCTGTGGCCAGGCGTGGAGATTTTTCTTGATTATATTGTTTTGATTGTTGATTCTTTTATGCGCATGCGAAGATTCCACCTCAGTTATTAAATCATTGGTTGATCATGATCATTATATTCCCACTCATGGTTTCTTAGTTCTGATTCGCTCTGACAATGATACATATTTTTGTCATTAACATTTTGATAAGGTTGAGAAAATGCTGGGATTACAACACAAATTTGGCTCAGTTTATCATCCCCAAAGGGAAAACAAAGTTGAACATATGAACTGGAATCTCAAAGTCAAATTGGCTAAACTCTGTACTACCACAAAAATGAACTGGGTGCATACTTTCCCACTGACTTTTCTAACAATTGGGCAAACTTTGACTCACTCCACAGGTTTCTCTCCATATGAGCTTTTGACAGGTCGCCTAATGCCTGGTCCTGCAGCTACCATCCACCCCCTGCAGGAGCTGTCAGTTCCAGACCTGTCATGTGAGCCCTACAGGTCACAATTGCATTCTCTCGCATGTCACATATTTTTACAGGTTGCTGATTTCCCCAGCCAGACGATTCAGAATCATTCATCCCTGTGTACCTGCAGGTGCTGACACAGGAAGTGGTCACACCTTAAGTGGACTGGTCTTTATATGGTTACTACAGTTGGAAGGACAAGGGACTCGCTGGTATTACTTTTTCATGATGACGCGCACAGGATAAATACTGACATTTTTACTTTTGTTCAGTTTCATTCTTGTATTTCTTATGCCTACTTATTTTGAGGACCTGGGATTCCCCAGGTCCAAGAGGGGGAGAGAAGCCTGAAGGGGCTTTATGGTTCTGCTTGCATGTATTGTTATTTTAATTTGGCTTTTAGGAGCAGCTTTATGGTAAAACAGAGACCACGATAATCACTGGTGTTTCTCCAATTCATAACAATCAGGTTACTTCTTGCAGAACAGGCGATCCACATGATGAAGAGTGAGGGCTTGGTTTGTATGGGTTCTAGACCATTGCTTAAAATTGTTCCTGGTCTGCTAGCTACTGCCTGCATGATTGACTTATTGAATCAAAGTGTTTCACAGAATTCCAACTGTACGCATTGGGACAACATCTATCTTCTTACCAGTTACAAAATGAAAATCTGTCTTTGACAGACAGGTGGTGCCTGACAAATGTGTCAAACTTTTTACAGGACCGGCTCATACACTTGGACAGGTAAACCAGTCTTGGTGTTTAGATGTACGGACGGTAATTAACTTCTCTCTCCAGAGCCGTGCAGACGTTTGGTGGTGGTGTGGTGAGAATCAATGCTATGACAAACTTTTCAGAAAGGCCACAGGTCTGTGTGCCCCATTGACTTTAATAGTCCCACTAGTGGGACTATTTTCCACAGAGGTTGGAATTATTTTATAGGACCAAGCTGCTCTTTGGTGAGAATTACAGTTGGAGGTATGTTCTTTTAACTTGCAAGGAGAGATGGAGAGGAGGTTCCCCAGCCGCCTCTGAGCACCCCCTTCTGGACCTTTACTATTTACTAAGATCAGGGAGTGCCCTTGTTACAATCAGATGCAGCTTTGAAGGAGGGTTGAAGGGAAAGAAAAAATACAGCTGCACCAGGGGACAAGAGTTATACATAGTTTCAGATTCTTAGCTCGCATGTTGTCAGTGTTGGGTCTTGTCACTCCCTCAGCCACAGGTCTCCTTGGCAACAGGCCTTCAGCAACGCAGCAAGGTCAGCAAAAACAGCACACTGCACAATATCAGAGCAAGCCCCATTTCAGACACTGATTGTAGGTTCTGCAAATTGATGACAAAAGATATGTACAGTTCACTAACAAAACTCAATGAAGTTGTGGAAAACCACTCTTGAAACCAATGGCAAGCCACTTGCACAAGTGTCCATCAAATGTGGCATATAATCAACATGACTGGCTATGGATACCGACTCAGGAATGGGGCAGCCATCAGTCACCTCCTCTACACGGAAGACATCAAGATATATGCTCAGTGAGCCCAACATTGAATCCCTGATCCACACCACCAGGATCAACTGTATTGACATTGGGATGTCATTCAGGTTTGAGAAGTGCAGTCGGATGGTGACAAAGAGAGACAAGGTAGTCCACACTGAAGGGGTCTCACTCCCAGAAGGAACAATAGCAGACATTGAGAAATGTTACAAGTACCTTGGAATTCCAGAGACAAATGGCAACCTGGAGCACTTAACAAGGAAAGCCGCAACAGCCAAATACCTCCAACGAGTAAAGCAAGTCCTGAGAAGCCAGTTCAATGGCAAGAACAAGACCCGGGCAATAGACAGTAGCAAACTGCCTATTCTGTCCTCATTTTGAGTGGTGTGCCGCGTCAAAGCTAGACAGATAGCTAACAGAAAAAAAGAAGTCAGAGGAAAGTCTTTTCTTGCTTTGTTTCTAACTCCTTCCTTTATGTAAAACTGTGGAGAACACAAAATACAGTGATAAATATCTTACAAAAGTGTTCACTTACTTATACAATCAAATTAAAATGTCTACAAAAATGACAACTAATTCTAGCTTATGATTTATTAGATAACACCAATAAACATAATTCCTAAACATAACGTCTTCTCAGCTTTATATGTAACATAATACAAAATATTTACAGTACTTACAGACAAATAGTGTCCAAGGCATCAACCAGTGAAATATTTAGTTTAGTAATGAGTGACTGATCCTGCCATGTGCTCTGTCAGCATCAAAATGGTGAGCTAGGAGTTGTAGCAATAAATAACCAAAGGGTGGCACTATTTCATCCAAGTTGCACAAATTTCTTAAGGAGACAGAACACTGCCAGTCATCGGATACCCTGCTGGAATAATAATATGGCCAAAGGAAGAAATTACAGACCACATATAAGACACGAAAGCTCCTCACCATACATGGAGGGTTCCATCCCAAATCCAGCACCATGTAAGCCATGGAAGCCACTATCCAGGATGAAACATCCAAGATGCATGAATACATCAGGCTCAAGGCTTCAACTGACAGTGTTCTCAGTGAATTTCTCAGACAATGGACAGCTGAGGATGCTATGCTGGAGGACAAATCCTGGTGCGGCCGTGATGCAGTGGAAAGGGTGGTCGGCTTCTGATCAAAGATTGCAGGTTCGATTCCCACCTTGCCCACCCATGTGTCGAAGTGTCCTTGGGCAAGACTCTTAACCCCACATTGCCTCTGATGGAAGGTTGGCGCCAGTGTTTGGCAGCGGAGTCGCCATCAGTGTGTGAATGGGGATGTGACTGTAAAGCACTCAGACCTATGCAGAATGAGAGAGGACACTTTGAAATATTGGCGGACAAGGTGGGAATCAAACCTACAATCTTTCGATCAGAGGACGACCACCCTACAGCTGCACTACTGCCGCACCATGGAAATGACAGCTTTGCTCTTTGTCTCTGGACACATTTTTAATCCACAATCTGCATTAGAAGCTATATTCCACTGTTCGTTTTACAAAAAGTAGAAATCAGCATAATTGTAAATGCGTTGCCCAGCTATTTCTGCTGTCCAGTTCTTCAATAATGTGAAGCAGACAAAACATGTGAGGGGCTTGATTAACACTTCACTGAAAGCTGCTGGCGTCAAGAACAATTGTTTGAATTTTAAGCAGGCAGATACGAAGTTGCTCAGCAGTGGAGTTGACAATCAATGCCAGAGGGAGGCTTTATTGTGTATGTCTTACTTGGTGGGACTTATTCACAGTGTCACTTTATTATTGGAGAGGAGCATGACAATAAAATCACATTAAAGACTTGTGGTGCGGGATGACTTGAGTCAAATGCTCGTTGCTCATGTGTCACTTCTTGTGAATAAAAGCTTTTTTCTGCCTTGTTAGAGGCCACAGGCCAGCTGGGAGTTTGATCATTTTCTTTCCCATCATTTCTTCAGCTATCAGTCAAAGCAGACAAAAGCTCCTTAAGGGAATGCTAACGCTGACAAGTCACATTTACAGTCTTTGTGGTTTCATAACTTCTAGGTTCATGTTTTATTCTTTGATAAGAAATATTTTTTCTTTTGTTCCCATGCTCAGCTTTGACCTGCTGGACAGTCAGAAGTTCAAATGTGATATCAGTTTATGTAAAGTCAATTAGAGGAAGTTCGTATCCACCATGCTGTCCGGTCTCTTGAAGTTTGGAGCTGTGGCTGGACTGCTTTTAAGTTGTCCTTATCTCAGCAACATTTCCTGAGGTCTTGGTTTCTTCATTCCACTTCCATCCATCCATCCATCCATCTCTCAACCATCCATTGATATATCCATCCCTTTTCCTTCCATCTGTCCGTCCATCCATCCCATATCTGTTCATCTATCATTTACCTATTTGTCTATCCATTCCTCATCCATCAATGATTTATTTGTCTATCACCTATTCCAGGTGTCTCCAACCCTGTTCCTCGAGGGCTCCCGTCCTGCTTGTTTTGCAGCTAACCCTGCTTCAGAAATTGCTGCTCACCTGGATAAGGTGTGTTCAGTCAATCAGAAACTACGCTGATTCAATCCAGCTAATCAGCATCTACTGAAGCAAGGTTAGCTGCAAAACAAGCAGGATGGTAATCTGCAGAGAGCTGAGAGAAAATCCAGTGGTTCCCAAACCAGACCCCCTCTGGCCCCTGGCTCCACCTAGAAATTCTGTCCATAAAGACTATGAACAGAACCAGTGACAAAGGGCATCCCTGCCAGAGTCCAACATGCATCGGGAACAGGTCTGACTTACCGCCGGCTATACGGACCAAGCTCCTGCTCTGGTCATACAGAGACCGGACAGGCCTGAGTAAGCTCCCTGGACCCCTTACTACCAAAGCACTCTCCACAGTTAAACGCCTTCTCCAAATCCACAAAACACATATGGACAGGATGAGCAAACTCCCACAAACCCTCCTGCACCCTAGACAGGGTGTAGAGCTGATCCATAGTTCTAAGACCAGGACGGAAACCGCATTGTTGTTCTTGGATCTGAGGTTTTATTATTGGCCGGATACTCCTCTCCAGTATCCTGGCATAGACTTTCCCAGGGAGGCTGAGGAGTGTGATTCGCCGGTAGTTGGAACACAGCCTCCGATCCCCCTTCTTGAAAAGGAGAACCACCACCCCTGTCTGCCAGTCCAGTGGTACAATTCCCAACTGCAAGGCGATGCTGCACAGACGTGTTAGCCAAGACACTCCCACAGCATCCAGAGACTTGAGGTACTCAGGGTGGAGCTCGTCCACTCCAGGTGCCTTGCCACAGAGGAGCTTGTTGACTACCTCTGTGACTTCAGCTTGGGCAGCCTCACTCCAAGGCTCTCTGCTTCCTTAACAAAAGGCGTGTCAGCAGGATTTAGGAGATCCTCAAAGTATCCCTTTCACCACCCAACAATGTCCCCAGTTGAAGTCAGCAGCTCCCTACCTGCACTGAAAATGGTGCATGCAGAACCTCTTTGAGGCCAACTAATAGTCCTTCTCCATGGCTCCACCGAACTCCTCCCAGGACCAAGTTTTTGCCTGTACTACAGCCTAAGCCGAAGCTCACTTAGACTGCCGATACCTGTCAGCTGCCTCTGGAGTCCCACAAGCCAGCCAGACCCGTTAAGACCCCTTCTTCAGCTTGACTGCATCCCTTACTTCTGGTGTCCACCACTGGGTTCGGGGGTTGCCATCACCACAGGCACCAGAGACCTTGCAACCACAGGATGTGGGAGATAAAGACTACTCTGATGGAGGGCTCAGCCAGATGTTCCCAGCAGACCCTCACAGTGCGTTTGGGTCTGCCAAGTCTCCCCAGCCTCCTTCCCCGCCAACAAATCCAACTCACCACCAGGAAAAGATCAGTGGACAGCTCTGCCCCTCTCTTTACCAAGTGTTAAAGACACATGACCAAAAGTTGCCTGAAACGACTACAAAGTCAATCATTGACCTCCTGCCGAGAGTGTCATGATGCCACATGTATTTATGGACACCCTTGTGCTCAAATATGGTGTTTGCTATGGTCAAACTATGACGAGCACACAAGTACAGCAACAAAACACTGCTCGGGTTCAGATTAGGGAAGCCGTTCCTACCGATCACGGCCCTCCAGGTGCTACTGCCATTGCCCATGTGGGCATTGAAGCCCCCCAGGAGCATGGTCAGACACCTCTCCCCCACCCAAAGGCGAAGGAACACAACTCTCTCGTCCACTGGGGTCAACTCCAACACTTGGCGGCTAAGATGGGGGCTCACGAGTAAGCCCACCCCAGCCCTCCGCCTCTCACCATGTGCAACTCCAGAATGGTGGAGAGTCCAACCCCTCTCGAGAGACTGAGGTTTAGAGGCCAGACTGTGCTTAGAGGTGAGCCCAACTATATCTGACTGGTACCTCTCAACCTCTCGCACAAGCTCAGGCTCCTTTCTTCCCAGAGAGATGACGTTCCATCTCCCAAAAGCCAAGTTTGATGACCCGGTTTAGGCTGCCGAGGCACTCGCCTTCGACTGCCACCCAAACCACATTGCACCAGCCCCTTCTGAGCTCTTCTGCAGGTGGTGGGCCCACTAGGGAGTGATCCCACGTCGATTCTTCTGGTTTTACCCTTGGAATGAGCCCCGGCCACCAGGTGCTCATCTGCAATTCCGAACCCCAGGCCTGACTCCAGGGTGAGGCCTCAATCCGGGCAGCGTAACTGGATCTTTTACTCGTAATGTGGTTCGTGAACTGCTCTTTGTCTGGCTCGTCACCCAAGACCTGTCTGCCATGGGAGACCCTACAAGGAGTCATAGCCCCAGACAGTATAGCTCCTGGGATCACTCAAGCACTCAAACCCCTCCACCCCGTTAAGGTGGTGGTTCATGGATGTCAATCTGTATATTCACCCATTGATTCATCCATAATCCATCTGTCATTTATCTATCCGTCTATCCAACTATTTCTCATCAATTCCTCAACCTTCCATCCATCCATCCTTTTTTTTTGCAGTGATAACTATGGTGTAGATATAATTTGTGTTTGGCCTGTCAGATCCCTCAGGGGGCTTTTGACTAGTGATGCCATTGCTATATTTGATTGGCTGCACAATGGTCTGATGTCATGCAAGTCTGCGACTGGACAAAATACTTTACAGTTGGCCGGAGCAGATTTCGACACTAAAAGGCTATTTCAGAATTCCTCCATATTTAGTGCAAACGCACCAAATAGTGAGTAGTGAAGGAATTCAGGCAAAGCTTAAGTAGTTTGACTAAGTGGTGTTACCAGCAATTCAGAAGTAGTTTGTCTAAGTTGTGTTACTGTAGTGTGACTTCGTAGTCGTGGCGAGAGCTCGAAGAAGCAACGGCAATTTCCTGGCAAAGAGGACTGGAGAGCAGACAGGTTAAGTAGTGTGGGGAACAGGTGGTGAGTATGAGACTGATTGCCTGGAGGGCAGATCCGAGAGTTGGTCTCTTTTTTAAATGGTCATGAAATCCTGGAACCTTTCCAATCAGGGTTCAGGGCTAGACATGGTACAGAGGCTGCTCTTAAAAAAAAAGATGTTTTGTGAGGAACAGATCCAGGTGAGCTGGTTGTGGTCTTATCTCACAGAAAGGTCTTTTTATGTCAGTATGGACGTTCAGTCTTCCAAATGTTACCCCTTTAGGTGTAGAGTTCTTCAGGGGTCCCCCTATATATATAGGGGCACCATGCAGCGTTATCAAAGTTAGCCGAGGTTAGTTGCCGTGCTATGAGCCTGAAAAGTATAAAAAAAAAAAAAGGACAATAAACTTGGACCTGAAGAGGTGGCAGGCAAGGAGTTACACAGTGACATCAACACAAAGACAAACAGTGAACGTATCATGGTATGGCATGGCCGCAGTCGTATGAACCAAACACATACATACATGGACAAAATTGTTGGTACCCCTCAGTTAAAGAAGGACAAACCCACAATTCTCACTGAAATCACTTGAAACTTACAAAAGTAACAATAAATAAAAATTTATTGAAAATTAAATAATCAAAATCAGTCATCACTTTTGAATTGCTGATTAACATAATTATTAAAAACAAACTAATGAAACAGGCCTGGACAAAAATGATGGTACCCATAACTTAATATTTTGTTGCACAACCTTTTGAGGCAATCACTGCAATGAAGCGATTTCTGTATTTGTCAATGAGCGTTCTGCAGCTGTCAACAGGTATTTTGGCCCACTCCTCATGAGCAAACTCCTCCAGTTGTCTCAGGTTTGATGGGTGTCTTCTCCAAATGGCATGTTTCAGCTCCTTCCACAGATGTTCAATGGGATTCAGATCTGGGCTCATGGAAGGCCACTTTAGAATAGTCCAACGCTTTTCTCTCAGCCATTCTTGGGTGTTTTTGGCTGTGTGTTTTGGATCGTTGTCCTGTTGGAAGACCCATGACCTGCGACTGAGACCAAGCTTTCTGACACAAGGCAGCACATTTCTCTCCAGAATGCCTTGATAGTCTACAGATTTCATTGTACCTTGCACACATTCAAGACACCCTGTGCCAGATGCAGCAAAGCAGCCCCAAAACATTACTGAGCCTCCTCCATGTTTTACCGTAGGGACAGTGTTCTTTTCTTCATATGCTTGGTTTTTGAGTCTATGAACATAGAGTTGATGTGCCTTACCAAAAAGCTCCAGCTTGGTCTCATCTGTCCAAAGGACATTCTCCCAGAAGCTTTGGGGCTTGTCAACATGCATTTTTGCAAATTTCAGTCTGGCTTTTTTATGATTGTTTTTCAGCAGTGGTGTCCTCCTTGGTCGTCTCCCATGAAGTCCACTTTGGCTCAAACAACGACGAATATTGCGATCTGACACGGATGTACCTTGGCCTTGGAGTTCACCTTTAATTTCTTTGGAGGTTGTTCTGGGCTCTTTGGATACAATTCGAACGATCCGTCTCTTCAATTTGTCATCAATTTTCCTCTTGCAGCCACGTCCAGAGAGGTTGGCTACTGTCCCGTGGGTCTTGAACTTCTGAATAATATGAGCCACTGTTGTCACAGGAAGTTCAAGCTGTTTAGAGATGGTCTTATAGCCTTTACCTTTAAGATGTTTATCTATCATTTGTTTTCGGATGTCCTGGGACAATTCTCTCCTTCGCTTTCTGTTGTCCATGTTCAGTGTGGTACACACCTTTTCACCAAACAGCAGAGTGACTACTTGTCTCCTTTTAAATAGGCAGACTGACTGATTATGAGTTTGGTAACACCTGTGATGTCAATTAAAGGACACACCTGAGTTAATCATGTCAGTTTGGTCAAATAGTTTTCAATCTTTTATAGATGTACCATCATTTTTGTCCAGGCCTGTTTCATTAGTTTGTTTTTTTTTAAATAATGATGTTAATCAGCAATTCAAAAGTGATGGCTGATTTTGATTATTTAATTTTCAATAAATTTTTATTTATTGTTATTTTTGTAAGTTTCAAGTGATTTCAGTGAGAATTGTGGGTTTTTCCTTCTTTAACTGAGGGGTACCAACAATTTTGTCCACGTGTGTAGATAGATAGACAGAGAGAGAGAGACATTTAGAGAGATACATAGATCAGTCAACCCAAATCTAGCACTGAAAAACTGTCACCGCCGGATGGTAGGCCACTTTGAATTTTTGTTCATGGATTAGAAGACCCCAGCCTCCCAGGCCTACCATCATTGGTCAGCACATTCAGGTTTGACTTTCTTTGGAAACTCTTTCTGTGCAGTCCACAATTAAAATTCAGACATGTCTATTCATTTCCCCATGCTACTGTACATTTCTCATCCATCCATCCATCCATCCATCCATCCATCCATCCATCCATCCATCCATCCATCCATCTATCCATCCATCCATCCATCCATCCATCAATCCATCACTAGTCTGCAGATTATACTGATAACTATCATTTAAATTGCTATTTATTCACAATTTAGGTCTTGGAGATTTTTTAATTGCTCATTAGGATTGACTTCTAAAGTTTGGTTTGGTTTACTAATTATAAAAACTTCCAACACCCTCTGATGGGTTCACTCCACACTGTAATTGGGTCCAGAAAAACACATAAATGTTCTTTGGTAATCACAAAACTGCAACATTGTGGAAAGAGAGCCAACCGAGTCATTTGTAAGTTTCATGGGTTGGTTGACAATCAGTGGCATAAAAATGAGCTGTAGTTCTTCCATCTTTTCAAGGCAAGGCAAGTTTATCTGTATAGCACATTTCATGTACCGGACAATTACAAGTGCATTACATAAAACACGAAAGAAAGAAAACAATCAAGAACAATCAAAACATCAAAGGTGTCTAAATTTAAAGAAAGCTAAAAAGAAGTAAATTTAAAACAAGTATAGATAAACAGTGCAGATGTAAACTTTTGAATCCAAATGAATCAAATGCAGCTGAGAACAGGTGGGTCTTTAACCTGGATTTAAATACACTGAGCGTTTCAGCTGATCTACGGCTTTCTGGAAGTCTCTTCCAGATCTGTGGAACATAGAAGCTGAATGCAGATTCTAAATGTTTAGTTTGGACTCTAGGAACTGACTAAAGACTGGATCCAGATGAGCGGAGAGGTCTGGCTGGTAGATACTGGATGAGGAGGTCAGTCATGTACTTTGGTGATAAACATTCAAAGCTTTATAAACCAGTAGCATAACCTTAAAGTCTATTCTCTGGCAGACAGGCAGCCAGTGTAAAGACCTCAGAACTGGACTGATGTGGTTCTAATTTTTTGGTTCCTGTGAGAACACGAGCAGCTGAGTTCTGAATAAACTGTAGTTTCCTGATTGATTTTTTTGGTCGTCCTGTGAAAACACTGTTACTGTAGTAAAGTCAACTAAAGATGAAAGCATGAACTAGTTTTTCCAGGTCCTGCTTGGACATCAGATCTTTAATCGTTGAAATATTTTTGAGATGATAGTAGGCTGATTTTGTGACTGCCTTAATCTGTTTATCAAAATGTAGGTCTGTGTCCATCACTACACCCAAGTTTCTGGCCTGGTTGGTGGCGTTAAGATTAATAGATTGAAGCTCTGTAGTGACTTCCAACTGCTGGTCAGCCTCATCAAAGACTCCAGCTCTCCGTGTTGACTCCCATGTCCTCCAATTCTCTAGCTGTATGATTTATTCTTTGGCTTTGCACCAAGATGGTTCCAGGGAGTATTACCTCTCGACAATTTGTTGTTGAGCACAGATGCTGTTTCTTTCTCTATCGTGGTATCTGTGCCTTTTAGCTGGGCGTTAGCTTTGTCTTCTCCACTGAGCTGAGGTAGTGGCAAAGTAGTGTTGTTTCCATAAAGTCCATTTACCTCTACATTCACTTCAATAAGGCCAACCTTTGTTTCCAGTGCTATTATCTTCACGAGAAGGTCTTGGTAATCCTTTGTGGCGAAGGAAGCCATGTTGTTGCTAATTAGCCTTGAGTTAGCTGCTGCACCGTATATCAGGCTTCAGCTGTGTGTGTGGGCCACGCACACGTAGCGCTTAAGATAATAATTCCAAAGGAATGTTAGAAAAATATCCTTTTGCTTTGAGTAAAAAAAGGAAAAAATATGACCCGATAGTTTAAAAGTATTCAAAAGTTATTGCTGGTGTGATTAAAAAGAAAAAATAATTAGCAGAAATTAAAAGCAGAGGAGAGAGCAAAGCAGTGTGCGTCCGCACTGTAGCAAAAGGGGGAAGACATTGTCGCACAGGAGGAGGATTTTCAAAAATCTCTTTGAAATCATCTTTGAAAATGTTACTGCCTTAAAGGACTGAAGAGGTCGATAAAAGACTTCAGGGAACTTGTGGCGGCCTCAATATTAGAGAAAAAACATGAAATTCAGCACTTTTGGAGAACCTGCAAAATCTTCTGTAGAGGACTGTCTTCTCAATGAAAGATTCATGAGGTCATGGGTGGAAATTACTTCATGACCGGATCTTATAGAAACTGCCAAGGAAAGGATACATCAAACCCAAATCCACATTTGTTAAAACTAATAAAAGTTACATTCTGTAGATACGTTCTCACACACAAAAACAGTCAAACAAACCCACACACACACACACACACACACACATGAACCCATGAACACAGAAACACATACACACAACAAACCCTGTCATACACCCCCCCCACACACACACATGAACCCATGAACACAGAAACACATACACACAAACAAACCCTGTCATAACCCCCCCCCCCCACACACACACACACACACATGAACCCATGAACACAAAAACACTTACACACAAACAAACACCCCCCCCCCCACACACACACACACAAGCAAGCACACATACGCACACAGGAACACACGCAAACTTACACATATACACACCCATAGAAACACAACTGCAAAATAACATAAAAAATATACACAGAAATATACACAGGTCACATTGCATGAGTGCTCTAGCATCATGCACGTTCAGTTTAGACCTTGGACAGATGGCAATCTCAGCACCTCTCAACCATGTGGACACAAGGACACTAGGACCACCACAGGGCCCCCCATCTCAGCCTTTTCTTCAAAGTGACAAATGGGCAGAAACACTGTGTAATGCAAATCTGCACAGCCATTCTCTGCAGCTCTAGTTTCTGTTTTAGCTCAGTGACTTCCCACCATCTTACTTCTGATCTTTCACTAAGGACAGGCTCATGATCTCTGAACCTGTGTAAGGACATAAGCCATCCACTGACTGCCCTCTAACCTGCAGGAGTAACTCTCCTTAATGTTTTCTTTAGCCATTTGTGTTTCCTCCACAAGTAAAAAAAACAGAAAGTTGACAAATGCTAAAGAAATAAACTTGTCACACGGTTGCTGTTAGAAATCAATGATGATGCATCCACAAATTTGATTCTAGTCTTCAGAACAAGGATTGTTCTAGACACCATCCCTCACCTTATGAAGAGCAGAAATGGATGAAAAAGGATAAAACCAATCTAAAAGAAATGGTAAATGTCTACATCCTCAAATGGCTGCGAGCTTCACCTCACATCTGGAACACAAAAAAACAGAGACTTTTAAGTTCATCTGTTGATTTATTTGTCAAAAGTTTCAATAACAAACTCATATCAATATTAGACAAAGTCACTCCTTTAAAAATAAAAACTGTTCAAACCAGAGCAACTCCTTGTTGGAGAGCAGAGTAAACCAAGAGACTTAGGAGAATCTCTGGGGGTGCAGACCGAACTGGCGCAAAACAAGACTAACTGTTCATTACCAAAATTTCAGAGACAAATTAAAACAATACAACACTATTAAACATGCAAAATGGGAATACTATTCAAAATTAATAGCAGACAATTATTCAAATCCAAAAGTTATTTTCTCTACCACTGACCCGTCAATTAATCAAATCTCTTCCAGTCCATTATCTGTTTTCAGCACTACAAAATGGGAAGAGTTTGTAGTCCAAATAAATACAAAGCTTCAGAAACTGATTTCCCAACTTAAAACCAAAACCTGGTCTCTCTATCAATCAATCAATCAATCAATCAATCATAAAAAGTGCTTCTCATACTTGCACAGCTCGAAGTGCATTACGGTTAAAAACAACAAATAAATAAAAGAGAGAAACCAAACCTCCCTTAATCTGCAATTTGATCATTTTCACATTTTTGAAAACAAACCTTTTGCTTGTCCAATTTTCATGAAATTCCACACACATGCTTGTAGCTTAAGTCTTCAATGACACCTATAGTTTTGTCAACCTTTGACTTGGAGTAAATGCCGCCATCTTGAATTTTCCTTTAAAGCACCGTTAGTACTGGCTACAAACGGAAACCCATCCAGGGCATTCTTCTTCTAGGGCATCATTGGGAAGCAATTGGCCAGCCTTTCAGAAGCAAGAAGGATATCGATGCCAGGGTCAACCACGAGGTCGAGGAGCAGGCCTTTCCGACTGGAGACGGTGGAATTCATCAGGATGTCATCAGCGACGACTCAGGAGCGTTTTTCAGGGCCGTACCCCTCCTAATCCACCAGATATTGCAGCCGACCCCACCGGCGTCGGGAATCCAAGAGCTCCCGAACGAGATAGGCCGCCTCACCATCAACCACTAGGGGGGCACAGCGACACCAGAGGGGTCTTAGTCCACGATCCCCCATCTGGAGATCGGTCGGCAGGCTTAAGCAGGGAGACATGAAAGGTGAGAGAGATGTGATACTCAGGGGGCAATTAGAAACGGAAAGAGATGGGGTGATTTGTTCCCTGATCTGAAACAGACCCATGAACCTTGGACTCAACTTCTTGCAAGGTAGCCTCATCTGAAGATCCCGGGTGGACAGCCAGCCCCTTTCAGGAGAAAAGTGAGTGGAGCCACCACCTGATGAAGCTGCAGTAAAAGTTGGCAAAGCCAAGGAATCGTTGTAGCTCTTTACAGTGGTGGGTTGAGGCCACTGCAACACAAAATCTACCTTGCCTTGATCCATGGTCACCTCTTGAGCGCTTATGATGTAGCCCAGGAAGGCTATTGAGGCCTGGTGGAAGTTGAACTTCTCTATCTTAGTGTACAATTTGTGGTAAATGAGCTTCTGGAGGACCTGTTGGATGTGAGAGACATGTTCCTCAAAGGTAGTGGAGTAAACAAAGATGTCATTGATGTAGACTAAAGTGAAGCATTGTAGCATGTCTTGGAAAACGTCATCAATGAAAGCCTTGAACACAGAAGGAGTGTTGCAGAGACAGAAAGGCATGACCAAATACTCAGTGTTCAGAAGTGGTTGAGAAGGCAGTTCTCCACTCGTCGCCCTCATGGATGCGTATCAGGTTGTAAGCACTGCGCAGGTCCAACTTGGTGAAGTATCTGGCCTGACACAGTTGTTCCAGGGCTGGTGGGACCAGTGGTAGTGGATAGCGATACTTGACCTTGCTCATTCATTGAGACTGAGTTAGTCAATGAAAAGATGGAGACCGCCATCCTTGGAGACTGCCATCCTTACTTTTGATGAAGAAGAAGCTTGTTGAAGCATGTGACGTGGAAGGCCTAACACATCTCTTCAGCAGTTCATCCTGAATATAAATCTGTATGCCCTCTGCCTCAGGTTGTGACAAAGGGAACCTACTTCCTCGCGTGGGAGTGGACCCCAGCAGCAAGTCCATGGCACAGTCATAGGAGAGACGAGGAGGGAGACATGTGGCTCTTTGTTTTTTCAAAGCCTCTTGTAAATCCCAGTACTGGGATGGCAGGGAGTCATGACTGGGAGCAGAGTTGCCCATGGCAATCTTGGTGGTGGCTAGCTGGCAAAGTTGAAGACCCTTGAATGCAGGGTTCTGTTGGCAGAACGACATCATGTTGATGTTGGCAAGTTACCTCGAATGCAAGTTCTTTGGATGACTATACGATAGTTGGGTTGTGAGTCTCAAGCCAAGGTAGTCTCCAGATGGCAGCACAACGAGGAGAGTCAATGGCAAAGAACCGGATGATCTCCTGTTGATTGTCCTGAATGTCGAGTTGTTGGTCCAGGGTGAGAAACTTTATCCAGCCTGATCCCAGGCGACAACCATCTAGGGTCGTATGCTAGAATTAGCATGGGCAAACCCAAATCTATTAAATTTCACGCTGCCCCTGAATCTGTCATAGCAGTAGACATAATGAGCCTATTTGCTTGCCGTAGTGTTATCAAAACTTCAAAAGTATGGAAGGTGTTACTCACCAAGACCGACCCACATTGTCTAGAATGACAATCGGGGCAGGAAGCTTGTAGGTGGGCAGGACGACTGCAGCAGAGACACAGGTTCCCACACATGTGTCTGCTTCTCTCTCCTAGTGTCAGGCACGTGAATCCCAGCTGCATGGATCCATTGGAAGTGGCTTGCTCGTAGCAGATGCGGGCAGACATCATGAGACCGAATCGGGATAAGCATAAAGAATCTGTTGCATAGATTGGGTCTTCCCGTAATCTTATCTGGCAAGGAGAGCTGTGGTTCGGACAAAGAACTGCTTTCGGCGGAAGGATTTCCTCCTCGCTGGAGAGGGAGGTATAATTTGTGCTGGAGATGCTGGCTGTGTCATCGGATTAACTTAGAGTTGCTCTGTGATGCCGTCCAAAAGATGGTGGTTTAGTCATCTGTGTTCCAGAAACATGGCTGCAAAACCCGCAGGATTAGCTGGAACAGGCACACCAGTTTCTGGGTCCCGAGATGGCGAAGTCTTCTGTAACAAAGAGGCAGAGACGTTTGGATCCATGTGCAACCGGTTTATTTTACTGGGGCAAGACAAAACGTAGTCAGAGTCCAGGTAAAGGTCAAGCACAGGGACAAGGCAGAGTGACATTAATCAGGCAAAGGTCAAGGCACGGACAAAACAAACAATAGAGTAACGATCAGACTGTGATGTGACTCAACAAGACTTCGCATGGAGCTGAGTCCGGAGTAAGTATATATACTAATTTGATGATGATAGGAAGCAGCTGGTGAGGTCATGAGTCAGAGAGCGGTGACTGATGGGAGTTAAAGTGAGGCAGGAAGCAGAGGAGCTCAGTACTCTAGCAAGAGCTCTCTCTGGTGGGTGGAGGTGGAGCTGGAGGGCTGAGTCCTGACCACTAGAGCTGGACATAATATTTTATGACTGGTTACAAACATATTAGGAATGTGGGTGTGGCTAGCAAATCACCTTGGTTGCTGAGGAAATCTAAAAGTTTTCTTTTGACGATTCTCCTGAAACTTAAATATATCAGTTCAATATCCCGAGGCAGTGTTTGGTAAGTTACTTCTAAAACGTAATTGATTACTTTACTCAGTTAATAGTTTACTTATTAACTATTTGAAAAAGTAATTCACTACTCCTTAATTATTTTACTTTTGCTCCACTCATATACAAATTCTCAAGGGAAGAAGAGCTTCACACAAACAAGAGCCTCGTCTTTCATTTAACGGGGCTTCTTTAAAAAAGTCAGAGAATCAGGCCCGGTCAACTACATGATAAGGCCTGATTTCCGGTCACGTAGTTGATGACTGCTGTTCCACCGAGAAGACAGGACAGCATCTCTTTATGTCTTATCTTTGAGTCATTTTAGAAAGCACTTTGACTGCAGCAATGAGTACTTGTCTGTACTTTGATTGATCACCAACTCTGTACGCACATGCATGCGCGTATGCAATAACTATTCTGTTTTGTTTTAAATTAATCTGCCTTTTCTTTTCATCTAACCGAGAGAAAATGTCAGAGCCTACAAAACCTAAGTGACGAAGTAACGAGGGTTTCTTTAGTCCAGTAACTGTAATTAATTACAAAAATTTTAACTGTAATTAGTTACGTTACTCTGTTACTTACAAGAGTAATTAACCAAAAACTGCTATGGAGGGAAAACCGATAGAAAAGGCACCATTTTGAAATAAATGCTTTTTACATCAATTTCTCAGATACAGCTTAGACCAGCCTTACAAAATGAAAAGGACAGGGAGTCAGGTGTGTGTTGTGGCTGCTTAGCAAGTGGGGTTGGGTCAAATGCTGGCGGCGAGGGCAGCGGTGGGGCGTAAAGGCAAGGGAGGGTGTCGCTGGTGTGTCATTCATTGCTGCTCCTGGTTTTAATTTTGATTGCTATTTTAACTATTTTTTTTATCTTACTATTATTTATTTGATAATGTGAATCACTTTGAGATGCTTTTAGCAGGTAAAGGTCTATATAAATAAAGCTGAATTTGATTTTGAATCAAAAATACTGAAAATGTGCAAGTCTACAATTGTTTATCTGAATGTAAAGATGGTTAATTGTCAGTTTTAAATGTTTATCTTAATTTATTTACTTCTGGATTCGTAATTTTCCCTTCTTTGCCCTTCAGAAATTGCATTCAAAACTTAGGATTTCTTGCAGCCTTTAGGCTGACACAGAGACTTCAGGAAAGCCAGATATGCCACTTACAATATGAAGTCTGTTAGAAACTTAGCAGTTACAATTGTTGGATTTACTCTGAGCCCAACAAGGGCCCACTTCCCTATGTTGTTTAGCACAGTGATGCTGATCTAAAGATATTACAAGATTTAATTTCAATTAGGACAACAAATGTTTTTTACAGCAAGGTTATGGTCTAAGAAGATAGTGCTGCTTGGAGCACTAATCGCTTATGAGACTTCCTTATTGGTTTAAAACTTTACATGTTTGTCAATGTTCATAAAAAATCACCATAGTGATTTTTAAAAAATTAATCAGAAATATGGAGATGATTTGTGAGCCGTTTGGTGAGGTTTCTAAAGCATAGTAATACAAAAACCCATCAAGCAAGACATAATCTTGTGTATGTGTAGGCGTGTGTACGTGTGTGTGTGCACGTGTGTGTCTGTGTCAACCCTGCGTAAAGTGAAATATTAAAAAGCTATGTCAGCAAGAAGGTGATTTATCGTGGAGAGTGTGAATCTTCCATGAGGAGAGTAAATATGGCAAAATGTACAGCAGGATATGACAAGCTCCCACTGTGACATGTGTGTGTGTAGCACACAAACAGAAATACATTCACTCTTTACTCCAAGCTTATACTGCTTGTGATCCAGCTTCTGTGCGGGATTGAGCATTAAGTGAGAGAAAAGAAAGAAAAGAAAAAAACAAACCAGCAATGAAAAACAAACAAACAAAAAAAACCAAAAGCATTTAAGTCTCATTTGTAGCATTCATTACATACTGATTAATAACTAAAGTCTAGTAGAGCTACAGTAGATTGATGGCTTGAAAATGAGTGGGAAGAAGCGGACTTCTATAATCCCACTCCTACATAGTTACTTAATTTCATAGCCTTGGATCATTTTCATAATCTATAAATTTCTGATCAGATCTAGTGCAGATTTTTCATGGAACAAAGTGCTTATTAATTATTCTCAAATAACATTATTTCATGATTTCAGTAAATAATAACATGAATCACACTTGAGTGTCTACCTTTAATGAATCCAGTTTGATCATGGTGAATTATATGAGGAGTGTTTTTTTTTCTATTCTGTGCGCTATTGCTTTGTAAATAATTTTTAAATCTGCATTCGTTGGAGAAATGGGGCGATAGCTAGAAGGAATTGTGGGATCTTTTTCTGGTTTGAGAAGGAGGATTGTGTTAGCTGAATTCATGTGTGGTGGCAGTGATTGGCTTTCCTTGATAAATGTAAGCATTTTATAAAAAGTCTGTGCCAGCTGTTCCCAGAATTCCTTATAAAACTCAGCAGGAAAGCCATCAGGCCCTGGGGCTTTGTTGTTGGGCATCAGTAACAGAGCTTCATGAAGTTCAGCCAATGAGAGCAGAGAGTCTAAGTTTGAGCTTTGATCCTCATTTAATCTGGGTAGAGTTACATTATTAAGAAATTAGTTAATACTTTGCTCTGATGGATTGACCTGTGATGTGTACAATTTTTAAAAAATCTTTAAACGTTTTATTGATTTTAACCGGGTCGTGAGTGACATTTCCTGTGTGGTCCATAATAGATGTCATTGTTGATTTTTCTTTATTAATTTTAAGATGATTAGCTAAAAATTTATCAGGTTTATTTGAGTTTTCAAAATTTTCAAGTCCTAGTTTTTGTATTTGAAATTGTGCTTGTTTATTGATGATGTCATTTAACTGAATCTTTAATTTTTTCAAATCTCCCAGAATATGTTCTTGTGCAAAAGCAGCATAAGCAGCCTCCAAATCTTTGATTTTATTTTCTATTTCTAACAAATTTGCTTTTTCCTTGTATTTTTTTAAATGTTTCCCACTCTTTTTTAAAGAAATGAATAAACTCTTGATCTTTTAACAGAGAAGTATTAAATCTCCATGTTGAACCTGAAGCTGTGGATATTTCTCCAAAAATATTTACAGAAACTGGTGCATGATTACTAATAATAATTCGATCAATACACTTGGCATCAGCACACCCTCAGCAAGCGATCCATGATGGATTTTGCAGTCGTTTCTGACCTTCAGCTGTGTGTCTTGGACACTCGGGTAAAGAGAGGGGCAGAGCTGTCCACTGATCACTACCTGGTGGTGAGTTGGATTCATTGGCAGGGAAGGAGGCCGGAAAGACTTGGCAGAGCCAAACGTACTGTGAGGGTCTGCAGGGAACGTCTGGCTGAGCCCTCCATCAGGGAAGTCTTTAACTCCCACATCTGAGAGAGCTTCAAACACGTACTGAGGAAGGCTGGTGACATTGAGTCGGAATGGACCGTGTTCTCCACTTCCATGCTGCTGTTCGGAGCTGTGGTCGCAAGGTCTCTGGTGCCTGTCGTCGCGGGAACCCCCGAACCCAGTGGTCGACATCTGAAGTAAGGGAAGTCAAGTCAAGCTGAAGAGGGAGTCCTATCGGGTCTGGTTGGCTTGTGGGACTCCAGAGGCAGCTGACAGGTATCGGCAGTCTAAGTGAGCTGAGGCCCGGGCTATTGTGGAAGTAAAAATTTGATCCTGAGAGCAGTTTGGGGAGGCTATGGAGAAAGTTTATTGGTTGGCCTCGAAGAGCTTCTGGCAAACCGTCCAGCGCCTCAAGAGGAGGAAGCAGTTTAATACAAGGAATACTTCGAGGATCTCCTTAATCCTGCTGACACGCCTTCTGTTGAGGAAGCAGAGGCTAAGAACTTTGGAGTGGGGCTGTCCATCACCCAAGCTGAAGTCACCGAGGTAGTCAACAAGCTCCTCGGTGGCAGGGCACCGGGAGTGGATGAGGTCCGCCCTGAGTACCTCAAGTCTCTGGATGCTGTGGGAGTGTCTTGGCTGACAAGTCTCTGTGGTATCATGTGGCAGTCGGGAACTGTACCATGGGTTCCCCTTTTCAAGAAGGGGGACCGGAGGGTGCTTTCCAACTACCAGGGAATCACACTCCTCAGCCTCCCTGGGAAAGTCTATGCCAGGGTACTGAAGACGAGAGTCCAGCCGATAGTGGAACCTCAGATCCAAGAACAACAATGAGGTTTCCGTCCTGGCCGTGGAACTGTGGATCAGCTCTACACCCTCTTTAGGGTGCTGGAGAGTTCATGGGAGTTCGCTCATCCTGTCCATATGTGTTTTGTGGATTTGGAAAACGTTTGACCGTGTTCTTTGGAGGGTGCTCTAGGAGTACAGGGTCCAGGGAGCCTTACTCAGGGCTGTCTGGTCTCTGTATGACCGGAGCAGGAGCTTGGTCTGCATAGCCGGCAGTAAGTCAGACCTGTATGTGTGTGAGCCCGGGGTAACTGTGTCCTGATAAGTAAATGTAATACTTTTATTAATAAAATAGCAACTCCTCTTTGTTTGGAGTTGTACTAGATGAGTAGATGGATGTGAATTGTGAGCAGCACAGGAGATGATAAGCTGAGTTTGATAAGTGGGTCTCCTGCAGTAAAACTAGATCTGCTTTTAGATCATTCAGATGGTTGAAAACTTTCAGCCTCTTTGGCCCAGAGCCAGGTCCACGCACATTCCAGCTAAAGATGTTCAATATCCATGAGCGAGATGCCATGGGCTCATATAAAAAGTTATTGGAGAGTGGAAGAGTTTCTGTAAGAAGTCAAACTGTTTAGGCCAGGCTTGTGCATTATGTTCATACGTGCTTTTCACTTGACCTATAAGATGTTGTTTAACCGATGTCAAAGTGCCTTCTTCTTTCACTTCCGGCTGAAGTCAGACGCTTTTTCTTCTCTCTCCTCCTGTGTCACTCCCAAGGCTTTTGTCCGGTTCTCCCACTGAGCCTGCAGTTTTTTGCTTTTGTGCTTTTTCACTCTGAGAAATGGATCTGATCAGCTGGTCTTTAAATTTGATTGCCAACATTTTTTCCACACTAAGGGACTGGTCACACTGCCCAAACTTTGCTGGAGCGTTCCCACAGCGGTGGAAAAAAATCACTCACCGCTCGTGACCGTTCATCACAGTTAAAGCAACGCCGCATACGCTCGGCCACCTGATGTTCCTCGAGGGTCCCTCCCACCGCTCCGAAAGTTTTGAGCTGCACAAAATATTGCAGCAGTGAGGAGAGGTCCATTCTCTGCTCCAGCAAAGTTCAACCCCACTCCACCGATGCCCAATCAAAGTTTGGCTCTGCTAGACGCAAGTTCGTGGAAGCTTGGGTCCGCTAGGCCAATGCAGAAATCTTGAACGCTGAACCACCGCTGCTTCGCCAGGCAACTAAACGTTGCACAAACGTCTGTGGAGCGGTCATTAGCGTCTTACGAGCGGACACAGCATTTCTGGAACGGTTTTGGGCGTTGAAGCAGCAATCCATGGCAGCGATGAACTTTGATGTGGCGTTGTCTTAGCGGAGCCGAAGCGGGACCAGTGATCGGCCAAAAATACGGGGAGAAATGGACATCGAATTAGCCCAAAAACGGCATCACCATGCATACTGAGAGACTTCCGCATGCACAGAACGCCTTATACCTATGCTGAAGCAACCAACGCTACATCGACGCTCGCTATAGCTTGCTGCCATTAAACCAATGCTAAAGCTACGGCAGCTTCAGTAGTCCATTGCTACGCCCATGTGTTCGATTTTTTTTCCCCATTTTGTGCGCGGAGACGAGCTTTGTCAAAATTTTGACGCAGCTCCAGGTACGTTCCAGCAAAGTTCCGGGGGTGTGACCAAGCCCTAAGGAATGGGAAACCGGACCGCTCCTGCCCAGAAGAAACTCATGCAGTTGAATACACTAACGATCCATGGGGCAAGTGGAGGCTGATGCGTTTGGCCCAGCTTTCTGTGGAAGATGTTGAAGATGTGTCCCTATTTGGATTTCTGATTATCGGATTTCTCACAACTGAGTTCAGAGGATTTCTTATTTATCGGTAAGTCTGGAAGCCGCAAACAGTGTGTGGTGAGCTGTTGGAGCTCTGCGGAGGGATATAACGGGCTGTAAAGACTCACGGCGTTGAACTCTCACAAACGGATCAAAGTCACTGTGCCTCACTTGCTCAGATAGGCAGAGTGCTGGCGGGCCTTGAACTTGTGTGAAAAATGGATACCAACTTGGAGAGACTTTCTGCTGGAATTGGTGAGAGACTGGTCTAAATTGGCCAAAACTTGGTCCAAAAATAGCCTCAAGAGACTCTGCTAGACCAGCCAAGGACACAACCAGCAGATATAAACTGCTGCGCTGCGGGTTCCTGAAAGTCTTTTATCTTATCTAACTCCCCTGAGCTCAGCGCTTTGGCCTCAGCTCTCTCAAAACAAATCTGCTTCCTCAGTAAATGACATGTAAGTTTGATGTGAAGGTTGACATCTGCTATTATCTCGCCTGCTCCAGCTTACCATATATTAGCCAATAGTAGCCGGGGCATTTATTTTTAAAAAATCGTCGGCCGACCCAGCGTTTATTAGAGACCAGCGTCTATTGGAGACCGGCGTTTATTTCATCAAAGGCAGAATGGTGATGGTTAATGGGTTTAATTCAGGATTTATAGAAATGATGAGAACATTTTATTCTGTTATGAATAGCCATTTTCTCTTTGAGTCATCAATCTCTGAATCAAAAATCCCCTTCACTTTCATGCTGATCATTTTTCTGGAGACACGAAAACCTTTTCCGTTGCTCAGTAATCCATGTTTACAACAGTTCATCTGATTTGTTGCTCCTTCTCTGCTCACCAGAAAACCAGACTTGCTCCTTTTCTTTCAGCCTCTCTGCTGTTTAGGATTCACCCAAGAATTGCTACATGGAGCTAGAAGCTAATGTTTTCAGCCGTTAATTACGTGGAGCTATCCACTAATGTTTTTATCCTGTTAGCTACGTGGTGTTAGCAGCTAATGTTTGTAGTCTGTTAGCTACATGGAGCTAGCAGCTAATGTTTTTAGCTTGTTAGCTACATGGTGCTAGCAGCTAATGTTTTTAGCCTGTTAGCTACATGGAGCCTGCAGCTAATGTTTTTAATCGCATTAGCTACATGGAGCCTGCAGCTAATGTTTTTAGATTGTTAGCTACATGGAGCCTACAGCTAATGTTTTTAAGCATGTTAGCTACATGGAGCCTGCAGCTAATGTTTTTAGCTTGTTAGCTACATGGAGCTAGCAGCTAATGTTTTTAGCTTGTTAGCTACATAGAGTGATGTCTGTGTTTATCTCATTTACTATAGATGAAAGACATGGATAATGTTAAGAGATCAGGTTGATTTATTTTGAAAAGCTCTACGAAAACATCAGTGATCATTTCTCCATATATTTGGGTTCATGAAAACATTTAGAATCTCCCACAAGCTACAGAGAGCTTCTCTCCACTGGCTTCTCTCCACTGTGTCTGAACGGCTGCTTCCTGGTGTTTCCTCTCTCTTTCGGAATTTGATGGCTTTCTGTCCCGCATTAACCCAAAAGGACAAAAATAAAATGAGGGTACATTTTAAGCATAAATGAGTTCAGGAGGCCTGAGCAGACTGCTTTTCAATCAGCACAGCATCTCTGTCTGGCTGCCAGTGTTTCGAGTGCAGTCCCATAGGTCCTGCGACGGACTGTCTAGAGCAGGGGTCGGCAACCTTTAACACTCAAAGAGCTGTTTTGACCTAGTTTCCACTGAAAAGACAACACAGGGAGCCGCAAACACTTTTTGATATTTAAAATAAAGATGTAGCCTCTCTATATAAACAGAGTTCCGAATTAACTTTTTTGGTAACTAGCCGGTGTGCCGGTAACCTCCAGCCTACCAGCCAAATCTGGACTCTACCAGCTAAACATTTCTCAGGAAAAATAATTTCTTTCTTCAAAATAGTAAAACAGTTATTCCCTTTATTCATTCTCTCGTAAAAACAAAACACTACTTGTAATTGAAAGTGGCCTGGTTACATAGGAGGCAGACATCTTTAAAGACCAGGAACAGACTTTTTTTTTTTTTTTTTAATTTAAGGAACCTTAACATCAATTGAACAGCTCTCATCAGCTCCCTCCTCACCCACACTGAGCTCCGTCCCTTTTATAGGCTCCAGTTAATTGGCTGGCCACGCCCAGGAAGGAAGTGACAATACAATAATACAACAATACAAAAAATACGCATAAGACAAACAAAAGAGACAGACCAAAAGTGTCTTGAAACTATATAGTCAAAGTCCTGTAAACAAAACAAACATAAATCAACAAACAACCCAAATCATTAGAAACCTAAAGTCAAACAAACAAATCCAAATCCCTTCAACTTCCTGTGCCAAGTGAAGGTCTTGGCCACCATTTTGCCCTTTGAGCACCAGGAAGAGAAGGTGAGAAACATAACAAAATCAATAAACAAGTTTAAACATATTGTGTTTGTTCTGCTCCTTTGTGATATACCTAAAAGTAATGAACCAACAGGTGACAAGTAGACACTACTTTGTCACAGTGTAGTCTTATTTCAGGTTTTATAAATGTTTTTTTAAATGTTATTTCAGGTTTTATACAGAAATGTAATGATAGTTTTTTTTTTTTAATAAGTTTTTCCTCACCGAGAAGGAGGGTGTAAGGGCAGAGATGTTTGTTCAGCTTAGTCTGTTTAACAACCAGCTATTGTTTACATTTTACATGTAGGATTTTTTTTTGTTTCTTCCAATATACTGATATCAGTCCAATGAGACAGCTATGGCAGTGATATTGGGCTGTATAAATAAAATTGAATTGATGTTATTTTAATCAGACGCTTCTGATCTATAAACTTTTTTATGAACACATACCTTTCTTTAAGCATTGACTATCAGCAACCACAGCAAAATGTTGCGGAAGTATTAAATATTTATCAATATGAACTGTTTATTATTTTAGAAACTTTTAAAAACCTTTTAACATTTTTTTGAGACAATTAAAATACACTTCAAACGGACACTTTTCATTTATTTTCCTAAGCCACGCAGAGCTTCAACATAAGGATGAAAGAGCTGCAGTCCAACAGCAGCAGACTGGACGGGCTCCGGAAATCTGGCTGCCCCGAAAGGGATCCAGTGGGGTAAGAAAATGAATGAAGTTCAGGAGAATCCAGGGATTGATCCATTATAAACACCAGGAAATCGGTTTACTCATTTTCTTTCTGCAGCCGTCTTTGCTCCTTCATCCATCTGCCTGCAACATTTTCTGATATGTTTAGGATTCATCCCAAAATGTGGTTCAGATTCTTCACCAGAATGTTCTTTGGTATATTCCACCACAAAAACTCTCAACAAAATGGAATGAGCCAAAATGTTGTGATCCATGCTACACTGGCTGAATGCTACAGACATCTAGCCCCCACCCTCTGACTGACTGAGTACGTGTCATGCAGGCAGGGGAGGTAGGGAGGGGGGTGTTGGGTCTTAAAGGAGCCCGGCGTTTATTGGAGTTCGGTGTCTTTTAGAGACCGGCCATTGTTGGAAGACTTTTTTTTCCCCCAGAAAATTGAACAAGGGAGCCAACAAAAAGAACAACAAAAAGAAAAGAAAGAGGAGAAAAATATTAGAATTTACAGGGCATACTGAATAAATCAAAGAAATAAACAGGAGGTATACAGCTAAATGGGTTACCAATTGTCCAAGCCACATGTTTGAAACAGCTCTTATCACGTACTGTTCTTGTGTGGTGCTTTTCTTGTATAAATGGCGTCTTTTTATTCTACACCTATATTCTGCCCCCTCATGAGCAGAGTACAGATATATATTTGTTTTTTGCCACCACTGATCCCCTCATATAATTGCCGTATCCCCCCATGTCCCCCCTTTCACATTTTTGCAAAGTTGTTGTACTGCACTTGTATTGTTACAATGACATTCAAGGATTCTGATTCTTTCAACAATACATGTTTTGAGCTTCAAATGTACTATTAAAATGGGTTTCAGTTGCTTCAGACGTTGATCTTCTAAGTTCACCAGTTATGAGAGAAACAAGATAATTTTACTCAGAAGTTACGTAACATGCAAAGTTTTAGTTAATGTTGAAATGTACAATCTTGTTTTATTTCTGTTATTTTAGGACTTCCACCTTATAATTTCTGTTATTCATGTACACAGCCCTTTAAGGCGTTTGTTTTTGTTTGAGGATTTTGAAGAATGAAGGTTGTTTGAATCTGCCATGAGTTCATTTGCATTATTTAATTTAGTGCTTTCTCATTTCAAGACAAAAGAAATACTAATGAAAATTCTTAAAATCAGAAAATATTATTTTAGTTGTTCTTGTTTTAAGAACTTGTCTTTCATATTTATTAGAAAAAAACCTTAAAGAAGAATTAACAAACTAATTTTAAGAACTTTTTTTTCATAATGGACTTACAGTTTACATTTTTCTTGTTTTAAGAATTCTTATCGAGTTAAGTAATAATAATGCACTGCAATAATGCAATAATGCAGATAATTTCACTTGATTTCTGTCTAATTTCCCAAGTTGTCATTTTTGTTCATGTTAAGCTGTTTTTTTTGTTTGTTTTTTTTTACAGTGTACCCTGTCTACATAAACAGAAAACGGCACCACAACGGAGAAGCTGCCTTTACCAAAAGACTATGACATTTCTATCAGAAAACAGGGTGCAGGCAGGAGGTACAAGTACTGACAGCTACAATATAATCACAGGATTAGCTCTTCTTTCTGCTGTTAGACTTAAGAAATGTCTCCAAGTGAGCATCTGGTGAAACTGCACAATTATTCCAGACAGTTTGGTCCACTTTGGCTCACTTCTGAAAGTGCAGTGTGAAAGTAAACCAAATTAGATGAACCTATTACACTTTTCCCCAATCCTTACCCTTTCAGACTTATGAGTGCCCTAGTGTGAAAGACGCCTTGTTTTGTCAAAGACTTGGAGTCACTTGTAGTCAAAAAAATTTAAATGTTGACTTTTTAAATTAGATTTGCTGGCATCAAGAATTTTGACTTCATAAGACTGAGACCTGTCTTCAGAAGACATTTTTTTTTAAAGAAGGCACCAAAGAAGCCTCTTCAGGACTTCATGCACATTTAAACTAAATGTTCTCTGCAGCAAAGAACCAGACAGTCTACAAAAACAAGCTCAGGAAAATCTAATGCAAGACCTCTTTAAATAAATATGCAAAAACAGATTGGTGTCTGTGATCTCTGCAGCGAAGTGAATCATAGATCTATTCAAACCTGTATGAAAAAAATGAAGTGTGTCTGCAAAAAAAGCCCTGCTTTTATCTGGAGATGAAGGGACCCTCTTCCACCTCTAATGGCAGCAATAAGTCACACACGCAGTCACACACACACACATGGGTCTTAATGGCTTTTAAAATGAATGGCCCCCGATAGTAGGCTAAATGCTGGTTGCCATGGTGACAGGGTCAATTGATCTGCAAGTATTGATTGGACACTGATAAGCAGTGGACGGCAGCCCAAAGGAATGAAGAACAAGCCATATGGATGTGCATGTTGTTAGCTCTGCAAGAGGAAGGCCTGACACATGGGGGAGGGGTTGCACTCTTTGCACCTTGGAGCTAGTCATCACCAACTTGATTCAGACCAAATGTCTGTTCTTTATTACTGGTGGGTAAATATCCAGTTGTGTGTGGCCACAAACGCCAAATAAAAATTTTGGATAAACACATTTGATTTTTCTGGATCATCTTCAAGCAGCTTCCTGCAGTAATTGTTTTCTAAAGACGCTTCTGTCCAAGGGTGCAGCTACCTATATATGCCAAAACATGGCTGAAATGCCACAGGGGATTGGTGCTTCTCATCTCTACTGCACTTGAAATGTTCTTTATCATTATTCCATGGGCACAAATATTACAGATGAGGTGCTGTTACTCATTCCTTAAAAATGGGACTGTTTCTGTGGAGTCCAGCTGTGTATCAGCTTCAACTACATAACAGCTTTGCCGCTGTGCTTGCATGTGTTGTGTGAGTGTGGTGTTGTGTTGGTGTGTGTGTGTGTGTGTGTGTGTGTGTGTGTGTGTGTGTGTGTGTGTGTGTGTGTGTGTGTGTGTGTTGGGGGGGGGGGGGGGAGGAGATGGGGCAGCCGGTGTGAAAGAAACGGAGGAAAGAGAGATGATTTCGAGACAATTTTTGGCACACAGGAATGAACCCAGATGTAGGGAAGAACCATAAACAAAGTGCTAAGCCAAGTAGATCTTAGTTAGAACACAGAATGAGACACCACTGAAGGCTGATGGAGAATCCCTTAAATATTTTGTGGCTAATTAGGAAAGTACAGGCAGCTGTGACTGCTCCATAGGAGCACAATTGAAGGGGTGGAGTCACAGCCAGCCTGCACAGAAACAAAAGGAGAAGAAACAACCATTCAAAGAAGCTTAACAGGACATAACTCCTCCTAAGTCCAGCTACCAGAAGTCTTTGTCCAACATGTGATGCTCAGGAACCCACTGGCGATCAGATGGACCATAACCCTCCAAGTCAAGTAAGTTTTGGAGGCCTCGTCCCAACCTTAGGGAGGCAAGGAGTTGGCGGACTGTGTGGACTGAGCATCCGTCTACAAGACGTGGTGCAGGTGGGTCTCCAGACATGCAGTACTCAGCTTAAATGAGCACACCCTCTTTAAAAAGTATTAATTTCATCAGTACTGCGATGAAAAATTACAATTTCCAAACTTTCCACAAGGATGAGTATTATTGAACACTTATTTAACTCCAAAACATGAAATGAAGGTGAATAACGTAACTTAGATTACAAAATCCTCAGTTTGATTCACATTGGTTGAAGCAAAAATAAATACACCCTGCTTCAAAAACTGCTGCATCTTGTATTTTGTACGAGCACTGTGAATTTGAATGACAGCACCTAGTCTTCTAAACATGGAATAAATAAGTTGTAGACATATTGCAGCATCTATCTTTTTCCATTTTTCCAGAATAACCTCTTTTAGGGCCTGGATGCTGGATGGAGAGAGATGATCAACTTGCTGCTTCAGAATTCTCCACAGATGTTGGATTGGATTCAGATCAGGAGACATACTTGAACATTCAATCCCCTTCACCCTGTTCTTCCTCAGAAATACAACAGTAGCTTTCCATGTGTGTTTTGGATCATTGTCGTGTTGGAAACGTGCACAATGACCATGTGCATGGAGTGATGGCAGCATCTTCTCCTTCCGTATAGAGCAGTACATTGTTGAGTTCATGTTACCATCAATGAAATGCAGCTTTAACACCAGCAGCACTCATGCAGCCCCACATTAGGACACTGCCACCACCATGTTTCACTGCAGACACCATGCATTTTACTTTGAAATCCTCACCTTTACGACGCCATACAGTTTTAAAAGCATTCGTTCCAAAAACAGATATCTTTATCATCACTTCAGAGTAGAGAGTCCCAGTAGTCTTCCTCTTTTTCAGCATGGGCCCTGGCTATTTCTAGGTCTGCTTTTATATACTGTACATATACATGGGCTTTAGGAGAGGCTTCCTTCGTGGACGATACCCATGCATGAGCTGTTGTGTGTAGGAGAGGCTTGTAGTCTGTGATGGTCTGTGATTAGAATTTTGGGGCAAGCCCAGACTCATGCGGAGAGATCGTCGAAAGGAACACCCTCATTTCAGGACTGGATACAGACACTTGCAGGAATAAACAAGTGATCAGGAGGACAACCAGCAGAAACAGGAGATATGTCAGACACAGAAGCTTTGACCAGAGCCCAACAGGAGGTCTCAAGAACCACACTGGGAGGCACAATGGTGGTTTCTCCAACATCCCCAACCTCTTCCTGTCTTTGATGCTGACAAGACAGAGCATCAGGCTTAGTATTCTTGTTGCCTATGTTGCACACTTTAAATGAACAGCACACTACTGAACATTTTGTGTGTTTTATTCACGGGTTCTCCAAGGTACAGCAGCATATGCAAACACATACAGGTGTTTTTCTCTCAAAAAAACCTCTCTTTTCGCCTCAAAACTCCGTTCCTTGTCTCTCATGCACACTGCTCTGCGCGCCCCTGCATGACGTTACTCTTCCTCTACGGCACTGGTTCCTTGACGGCGCTAGCTACACCTGCTGGTCATTTATGGTACTACAACATTTGCAATAAACCCACAAAGCAAAACAGTTTTAACATTACATAAATAACAAAGTGGGATGGCTTATTTTCACTGTCCTTACACCTAATTGGTAGAAGAGTGTGAAACAGAATCTTTCAAAAAACAAAGCCCAACATGCCTCAGGGGAACTTAGTCTCTTGGCAGAACATATGTCCTCGAGATTTTTATGGTCAGTCCACACTAAAAAAAGGTTGCTCAGCCCCCTCCAACCAATGTTGGTTGGAGGGGGCTGAGCAACCTTTTTCTCCAATTTCTCTCAGGAGTGAGCTTGTGGAAGAAATATGCGCAGGGATGGATTTTGTTATCAGACGCTCTCTATGACAACACAGCTCCTACCCCAGTGTCAGTCGTATCTACCTCCATATTGAACTGTTTGGAGGAGTCTGTTTGGACCAGAACAGGTGCTGGAGAGAAAAGTCTTTTAAATTCATAAAATGCTTTGCTGGCACCATCATCCAAGACAAAATACGTTTTAGCTTAGAGTCGTCTGGATGACTGGTTTCGATGATGTGAGGAGATGTGGGATGCTGTGCATGTTCAGCTCCGTCACGCTGTGCGCAGGACCACTGAACAAGCTGATTACCATCGTCAGGAGGATGCCAGTCTGGCTCCCGGACAGTGGGTCTGGTATTCCACCCGTGATCTCTGGTTACGACTTCCATGCAAGAAACTCAGTCCCAGGTACATGGGTCAGATCCAAACAAATCACGCCTGTGTCATACAGGTATCGCCTTCTCTTGCAACCCCAGTACCGTGTCTCGCCTATATTCTATATCTCTCTGCTGATGGCCCCAGTGACGCTGACAATGACGAGGCCTACTTGGTGAAGGAGCTACTGGATTCCCAGCACCAAGGGGGGCAACTGCAGAACTTGGTAGATTGTGAGGGGTACAGACCATAAGAATGCTTGTGAGTCCACTCTGACAACATCCTTGATTCCTCTCTCATTGCTGACTTCCATCGCCAGTTCCCCTCCAAGCCAGCTACCCTTCAAGCCGGCTCCACATCCATGTGGCAGGCCTCGACGCCGTATGTTTTCTCACTTCCAGAGCCACTTGCAGGAGGGAGGGGGCTCTGTCAGGACTCAAGCTTCTGTCTCACCCTCTGACCACCAGATAGCACTATCTCCTGAATATTGACTTTCTCTGAGCCACTTTACCACTCCAATTCCCATCAACCACTGCTCTCCTGGGTCTCCCCAGCTGTTCTTCATCATGTCATCACTACGAACAGTATATAGGCAGTCACTGAGCTCCTGGCCGGTGCGAAGTCTTGCATTACAGTCTGAGCATTATTCTGATGATCTCTCCTTGTGTCCTGACTTCTGCCTGTTTAGATCACGTCTTGTCTTGCCCCCGTCTGTTTGTGTTTGTCATTAAAACCCACTGCACATGGATACAAAGAGCTTTGCCCCTTGGTTACACAACCAGTTTTTTAGCTTGTATTCATTTATTCATTTATGGTGAATAAACAGCTAAACTGTTTGGATTTAAACGTTTCACTGTTGTTTCTCATGCCAATTCACAGCTGCTTTTAGAATAAAGGATTTTATTCTTGAACAAGGAAACGTTAACCTGCCTTCCCCTTGGTAAGCAAAAATGTTAATGCCACTCAAGATGTTTCAGAGAGATTTTTGTTTAAATTAATCCTTAAAGCACAGTTTTTTACCATAATACAAGAAGATAGATCTTTTAAATGTTGACTAGTATCACAGAAAATCAAAACTGCTTGTAAGCTACCCATGTTTATACTTTGAAAGCATGCATTTACAGAAACATGCAAAAAAGCAGCAAAATTAAAGTTTATTTTTAGATGTACTTTACTGTCTGACTCAGAGACTTCTTAACTTTACTACTTTATTCCTCAAAACAAAAAGCATTTTCACAAATGTAGACTACTACTGCGGGAGTGCAGTTCATTCTGTTAGTGCTTTGTGTTTTCTTAGGGGAAAAGGTTGGTCCTTGAACTGAGTAAAACCAGATGATTTATGTGAAAATATCTGTTCAGACTTTTATCTGCATACTTTCTTCTGCTGCCATGATGTTAGCTTAGAGGTTAAGCAGACTTTTTCTGACCTAGTAAACTTCTGACATATCATGTTTTTTTTTTTTGGAAGCCTTTTTTTTAGGAAGCTTGGGTGGAGTCTTTAGTTTGACTGAGTCTATTCCAACTTTTTTGTGTTTGCCATGTTAACAAAATTCTTTATTTAGTGTTTAATGTTCGGTTGCAGAGTTGTTTATGCGAAGCAGATGACTTCCCTCTGCTGCTCCCCTTATGTTCCTAAAAAGTCCAATGATCATCACCATGAAATCCTGTAGGATGTAATCTGTTCCACACAGTAGAGGATTACAGTAACTGCACTATATGTTTTAAGAATGTTTTGCTCCAGTTTTCCAGAACCACAAATCTTCTCGTTCTTTTTTAGAAGACTGAAAACGTCTTGATGTGGACTCGTGCTTTTTTACTTTGACTCTTGCATGTTTCCACCTGCAGTGACAGATGCTGAAGCTTAAATAAATGTAAAGAGCTGAGCAGGTGACTATAAAAGGCAAAGATTTCTTCCTGTTTGATACTTTCAACAGATGTTTAAAATGTTCATCTCTTGTCGAGGTTTCTGCTGTCCGGTAAAAATCCCTGTGGATTTCTACTTCTCAGTCTACAGAGGTCAGTGCAGCCCAGATTTTCCTGCTTATCAGAGTTGATCTGGAGTCTGAAGTGCAGACTAGACTTTGCCCTTGACATTCCTCCTTGTCACAGACCATCAAACTGATCAGTGCAGGTGGAAGGAGGTCATTCAGAGCTCCTCACAGAGACTGAACTCTGTCTCTGCTTCACCACAGAGAGGCACGCCATCGATCTATGATCAGGTTCTGCTCATCAGCTGTTTTTTTGTTGCTGGCAGACAGCAGGTCTTTATTAATGCAGCTTCGAGGGGTCATGCTGCTGATGCTGCAGCCTCACAGCGACCTGCTGGTGACACAGCATAATTGCAGGATCCCTGATGCGGAAGGGTCGGACTGTCAGTTTGCACAGGTCACAGCTCGACTGCTCGCTCCAGACACTCCTTTGTTTCTAGATGTCCACAGCTGCCTTGGTCATAAAAAGCTAACAGGAAACTGGCTATTCACAGCTTCATGCAGGCGAGGTCCTGTATGGCTGACTTGCTGCTCATTAGACTACGTGATGGTTTACATTACAGTGCAGCTTTGGAGGAGTTCCAATGAAGAAATTGAAACAACAAAGCACAATGTGAAACCAGGAGGTTTGCTTTATGATCTGAAAAAGTCAAAAAAGTGTACTCAGATTTTTGTCAGCGCATGTGTGGAGCAGCTGCTGCATGAGTGAGAGCCAGCTCTCAGTAGGTGTCCTTCCTGCTGTCATGGATATTCATTAGCATCTGCTGATGCAAACCTTTGGTCATTTCTTTATGGTCAGGGAGTGTATATCCAGATAATTCAGTTTTTCAGTGCATTTGTGAAGGAGGAGGCAGACGCATATGATTTGAAAATCTGCTTGCACCAGAACTTCAGTATTTGAAATGTAACTATAAATGTAGCTTTCTGTTTGTAGGCAGAATTGAATTTATGTTTGAGTACATTTGTGGTTCTGTATGTTGGTGTGTTTCTGTGTCTCTCTCTGTTTGTGTGTAGTTTGTCCCTGACCCACGAGGAGTGTGTCCATAAACTAGCAGGGCTAAACTCGACTTTTCCTGTACCAATTCTCGTGCAAAAAATAACACAAAAAGTAGTTTGCAAACAAGATTTGGGTAGCATGACTTTTCTGGATTGGTGCTCCCTCTCCAGTTCACCTTGTGAATACGTGCTGGAGGTCACATCATGTTTACATTTTGCACGTTTAACAAAAAAGTTTGTACTTTTTTTGGATAACCGTTGGTAACCCAAGTAAAAAGACAAACTTTGTGACTAACAAGTAAGAATAAAAAATATCATTATCATGTTTTAACTCAAACCCCGGGCAAGGCCTGGCGCAACTAACGTTAGCACCATTGACTGGAAAAGCAATGGACAAAGCAACCCCTCCCCTAAAGTGTCCCCAAATAGGAAGTTTCAAGAAGACCAAAATCCCATAGATTTCTATTAAGAAATAGACAGTTATTATTCAGTCATTTTATTTGTCCATAATAATAACCATTCTTGCTCTGATACCTTCTTCTTAACACGTTTTTATAATCTTAATTTGTTCTTAATCGCAAGCTATTCATGTTATAAATTGACCAATCAGATGCCTCAGCAAGTGTATGTGGGTCTGACATCTAATTTCTGAGGCATTTGACATATTTTAGGTAGCCAATGGCAGCAGACTTAATCAATGCCGCCTGAGAAGACCTTTTTCAGCATATTTTACAATTCAATAATGTACTAATCATTAGATGTACCATTGTTTTTGTAGTCAATTGAATTTACCAATGCATCTGTTTTAAAAGAAACAAAAGGCGGCTACTGCCGCCATTTTACATGCTTACGTTTAAATTTATATTTTATTTATTTATATGGCTCTGTAAGGAGGAGCCGGAGGCACTGGGATCCATATGCAGTGTTTATTGAATAAAAGGTAGAAGGAAGGGTCAGGCTGACGGTGGTCAGAGGCAGAGCAGACGTTGGCCTGGGGCAGGCGAAGGTCAGGATCGGCAGAGGTATGTCAAAGGCAGGACGGGCGTAGGTCAAGGGCAGGAAGGAGTCGAAACAGGCGGCTGGCAGGAGTAGAATCAGGAATGTCAAGATGAGCGCTCAGGATAGACACAGAGTGTACAATACTTCACATGGCACTGAGCAGGAGTTTTGCTTATAAACAGGTGGATGATGACTGATAAAGAGCAGCTGTGAGGACTGGGAGTGTCAATACTCAGGAGACTGTGTACGCTGGTGGCCAGAGGGGGAGACAGAGGGCAACCTGCTGACAGGCGTCTTAAAATGACCTTAGTCACACAAGGCGCCAGACACAGTCTGTCAACCACACCTGCAGACAGACTGGTGTTAATAATAGTGAAGATCAGCTTCCCTATGCTGGTGAAAATTTATTTCAAAAAGCGAGGGGAACAGCATCCAGAGGAGAGATTGATGTTTTCATGTGGATGACAATGTCTTCTAGAAAAGATAGAGTCACAGGCTCAAATGACTGGAGCACACCCCTAACTTTAGGCCTGTGTCTAGGTTGCCCTTTCTCTCAAAACTTTTGGAGAAAGTGGTTTACCTACAGCCGAACTCCTTCCTCAATAAGAACCATGTCCTGGAAAGGTTCCAGTCCGGTTTAAAAACTCTACACAACACAGAATCTGCACTGCTGAGGGTTTTTAACAATATTTTCTGAGTCACTAATAATGAGAACTATGTTGTCTTTCTTTTGCTGGATTTGTCTGCAGCATTTGACACTGTTGATCACAATCTTTAACTGTCCAGGTTGAAAGGTTTGATTGGGATTTGTGGTACTACACTTGACTGGATTTTATCATAGTTATCTGACAGGACTGTGTGTGTGAGCATGTCTGGGTCCTACTCTTTAACTGCTCCACTGTTGTTTGGGGTTCCACAAGGCTCTATTTTAGGACCACTTTTATTTTCTTTGTACCTCCTTCCTCTGGGCTTCATACTGAGAAAGCACGGAGTTGTCTTTCACTGCTACGCTGATAGTCAGATTTATCTACCAATAAAGAAAGGCTGCTCCGTTACATCGCTACTGTCTTGTTTAGAAGACATCAAAGACTGGATGGTCCTATGCTTTTTGAGTTTCAATGATAAAAAAAACTGAAGTGATGGTGTTTCGTCCTAGCAGCTCCTGTGACCCCTCCTCAGTGGAGTTTGGCTTTCATACCTAAATTAGTCTATGTCTAACCTGGGTTTTAACATGGACAGTGATTTTAAACTTGACTGTCAAATCAGCTCAGTGGTAAAATCCAGCTTCTTTTATCACAGGTTGTTGGTGAAGGTGAAACCATTTTTATCAAAACATAATTTTGAGATGTGGGATGAGGTGCCTCAGGTCTGCTGATCAGCTTCTACTGGAGGTACCGAGGTCTAAGAGGAAGCTCAGAGGGGAACGTGCATTTTAAGTCTGTGCACCGAAGCTCTGGAATGCGTTACCACCGAGCATTCGGCAGGCATCTTCACTGCCCATTGTTAAAAAAAATTCTTAAAAACCCATTTTTATTGCCAGGCTTTTGACACGGCTTGAACTCTACTCTGCTGGAGTGTCTTTACTGTTTTATTGTTCATCTTTGTTTCTGGTGTTTTTTTATGTCACCTATTTATATATATCTATTTTATCTTTACTTGTTTTAATATTTTAGCTGTTTGTTTTATTGAGCATTTAGCGTATGCGTATAAAGTATAAACTATTTTTAATCTATCCAGTTGATTAGGGGAGATGAATGTAGCCAGCACAGGTTCAACACGTAGAGCGAGCATTTTTGATAACACCTTAAAGTCCACATTTAACAAACTTATTGGCCCATATGAAGAGCAGGAACGAGGATCTTTATTTTTTTTTAAGGATAAGGGAGATAGAAGCCTGATTAAGTGTTGGTTGGAGCTTTTGAGTGATAAATGATTCTTTAAACATGGCTATCAGAAGAGGGGCCAATTTATGTTGAAATTTTCTATAAAACTCGATTGGATAACCATCAGGCCCAGGACATTAACTACTCTACATACTAGAAATGGCAGTTAAAAGTTCCTCAGTAGTGATAGGCATCTCCAATTGTTTAACCATTTCAGAGTGCATTAAAGGAATCTTTAGTTTGGAAATAAAGTTATCAAAATCTTGCTTATCTGAGGAGATTTCCGATGTGTATAATGCCGTATAAAAACTTTTAAATCAGTTATTAATTTCTTGGGGATTTATTGTCGTACAAGTTGGCGTTTTTATTTCTAAAATTGGGTGGGTAGAGGTAGACTGTCATATTTGATGGGCTAGTAGCTTTCCAGATTTGTCACCTTGTTCATAAAATGGACTTCTAGATTTAAGAAGTAGCTCAACAGTATGGTCTGCACTGAGAGCATCAAATTCTGATTGGAGAAGGAGGCATTCCTTTTATAAACTTGGAGAAGGACAGGAAGCATATAGGGTGTCTAGATCAGTAATACATTTTGTTAAGAAGTCCAATTTTCTTTCCTTTCTTCTCATGGTTTACAAATGAAACTATGTTGTGTAATACATGCCTTTAGAGTTTCCCATAATACACATGCCGAAACTTCATTGTTTCAGTTTATACTTAAGAACAGGTCGATTTGATCAGAAAACATTTTTACAAATTTTTCAGAGGACAGTAAACGTGTATTAAGATGCCACATGAGTTGTGGTGCAACCACTCCCTTAAATTGGACACTTGGAGAGGGGTCAGAGATGACTGCCGCATCATAGGAGCATGAGCCCACAGAGGGAAGAACTCTGTTATCTACTAAAAGTAACCTATCCAAGTGAATGTGTGATAAACATGGGGGAAAAAAAATGCAGTTTAGGAAAGATTAAAATAACGCCAAGGATCTGAACTGTTGCTTTACTGAACCTTTCATGACGATCAGCATATAGATCGCTTTCCTTGGCGCTGTAGCAACACTTTGTTGTGTTACTGTGACAACGGGTCGCACAACCAATTAAAATGTTTGCTTTTTGTGAAAACTCGATCTAAACCCCAAAAAATAACAAGAATAAAGAACTAAAAATCCATTGAATATGTATTTCTTTTGTAAGTGACCATGGTATAAGTGGGCCTGAAAAGTGTGCATTTTCAGAAATGAACCACGTTGTGAAAGCCTGACCCGTCCGACGCAAAGCGGAAGATGGTCGCTTCTGATGTTTGATTAACCTGCTTTAATAAATAATAACACATTCATTTGTTTTAATTAATCACATGATTTAACGTTGACAGCCCTACTTTTTAAATAGCTTTTTACAATGGTTTTAATGTAGATCAGGGGTCTCAAGCTTAAATTACCTTGGGGCCACTGAAGGGTGAGGGTGGCTGAGGCTGGACTGCAACCTCAACGGACATTGCACACTCGCAGCTTGTATGTGTGTGGGAGCAAATGCTAATTTGAATTAGAACTTTAAAAACATTCTAATCAAGCGGTTCTTCTGAGCTTCTTACTGGACACTTGGCAGAGCTTTCTCTCCATAGCTGAGCCACATTTGGTTTGTGGGAGGAGGTGACTTCAAATTGACTGACGTCGCAGTGGTCACACAGATACATCACAGCGGAATTGCTCCATTCACTGCAGAATGCGACACCTGCTAGTGGCATCACCCACTACTGGAACTTTACACCCAGGGTGCAATCAGCGACAAATCACATAATTTACCTTGAATTTATTTCAGCGATTAAAGAACACGATTATGGAGGAAACTGTTCAGAAAAACATCTTTTAAACCGTGAAAATGATGAAAACTCATTGGAAAAACCAAACCACATACAGAGAAAGAGAGTGGACAACTGGATAGAAAAATAGAACAAGTTACTGGAAATATATGTCTAATGTTTTAATTCTTGCAGCACTCCAGAATGCAGTTCTCCCCTTTTAATTTTTTTTTTTCATTGTTTCGCCTTTGCATTGCTTGCTTCTGTTTAGTGGAGGAAAACATCACTTCCTCCTCTGCCTTTGACCTCCGCGTTCACAGCGAGTGTTAAAAATAAACACTAGAGTTGATGGCGTTGCTCAAAAAGTGTAAACACAACTCAGAAGTTCATCGCAGAAAAATTGTGTGTTGTAATCTTAACAACAAACCTTGGATTAAATTCAAAACAAAGAAGGTCCTGAATAAGAAAAAGAGGGCTTTCAAATGAGATCTTGAAGAAGTATGACGCACGCAAAGGGAGCTAAGATTTTGCCTGAGAGAAGCAATGGACACATAAGAGAAGGATTTGGAAGGCAAGTTGAAAAGAAAACATGAGGGACATGTGGGAGGACATTGAAACAATCATTGGATGCCAGGAACAGAAGACTGGAGTAACAGCTGGGAATGTCAGAAGGGCAAATGAGGTCAACATCTTTTTCAACAGGTTTAACTCTCCATCTGCCTCTCTGCTCATGATTCATTCTTCATCTAACTGGTCTCTTTTCCTATTTGACTCCTTTCTGCTGCAGCCCACAAGCATCCATATCACACACAGCAATAGACGAATGTGCTCAGAAGGTTGAAGGTGTGAAAAGTTACTGGTCCCAATGGAGTGCCCGACTGGCTCTGAAAAGTTAATGCAGAGGAGCAAGGTGACCCCCTTCAGCATGTTTTTATCATGAGCCTGTCTTTAGGAAGAGTTTCTACTCTTTGGAAACATTTTGCTTTATTCCTGTTCCCAAAAGTAATCAGTCCAACGGACTCAATGACTTTCGACCAGTCGCCCTCACCTCACACTGTATGAAAACTATGGAGAAAATTATCAAACAATTCAAGTCAGGAATGAACAGCTCACAAGAACCTCTATAGGGAGGGGTTGGGAGTGGATGATGCAATTCTCTACTTCCTGCGCCGAACTCTCTCCGTCCTATAGAAAGGGGGTATGTGAGAATTATTGGTTCAAATTTTTTTAGTGAATTTAACAGGATCCCACACAGCTGCACTTGATTGACTCATGTCTCATCTCCTAGATAAAGGACTACCCAGCAGACAAACCTCAATAGTAGACTGGAGATCCAGCTGCATCACCAGCAGTGCTGGGGCACCCAAAGGAACAGTATTGTCCCCCTTCCTTTTCACCCGTTACACTTCTGACTCCCACTACAACTCTGCAGAAATATCCAGATGAAGCTGCCTGTGTTATCTGTATGGGGAGTGATGAGGAGGGGGAACAGGGAGTACTGGATGCCTGTCTCTGACCTTTCAGTGACGCAAGAAGTACCAGCTGAAACCAGCTTAATGAATCAAAAACTAAAGAACTGCTCCTGGCCTTTCAATGATCACATTCTCCCTCCTCAACCAATGAATACTATATGAGACAGTCAGTTCATATAAATACTTGGGTGTTATCTTTGATGAGAAACTTGACTCTGATGCTGACCACCTCTACAAAAAGGGACAGGTGTGGCATCAGTTAACATCTTAGAAAGCTTCCGCAGATGTTTTGAGTTAATGACCAGCATGCTGTCGTCTGCTGGGAAAGAAAAAAACAAATTAACAAACAAACAAATTAATTAATTAAAAAGACTGGTCAGGGGGCTCAGCAGCTGGGCTCTCTGGAAACAACAAAGCAGAAAACACTGGGTATGGTCTGCTGCACTATTAACATCCCACCCAATACACCGTGTCTATGCTGAGAGAACACAGTTGTGCTCCACAGACAGACTCGGCAGTCTGCAAACAGATTGCACAATCAATGGGGAGTTTCTCCTTAATATGATGGTTACAGCAGCTTTCCTCCTTTGTCTTGCATCAGACCTGCAATGATGAGCTTTTTATGAGTCCTCCTGGTCAGTCTGCTCTATCGTTTTCCATCAATATTTTTATTTATAAGTATTTGGAATAAACAGGTAGTGAAACTAATTTTTACTTTTATCTCTTTATTTGTAACAAATATGAAGAACACAGAAAAAATGATATTTTATTCAATGAGTATAATGTGACTAAAAACATTCCTAAATCTTTTTTGTACATCTCCATTATGTTCTCTCATTCTTAGTATAAAAAGAAAACATTTTTTTTCTTTGGATTTGAAATATGGTTTTATGTCTTTGTGAAATCCCAAATTGCAGTGTTTAAGGACAACACTGAGACATGTGGATCCATGTGCATGCAGGGTTTAATGAAAAAGCACAGGACGATAAGACAAGGCAAGGGTCAAAAACACAAGGAGCAAGGTGGGAGGCGTCGAGACAGGCAAAAGTCAGAAACCAGGCAAACTGGAACATGGAATGCTTAGTATGACCAAGAGGGAAACCAGTTCAATTTACGCACAGAGGAGAGGGTGAGACTGGCATATAAGCAGTGGGGTAATGACAAGATGAGGAACAGCTGGTGAGACAAGATGGCGGAGGTCTGGTGCATGCTGGGAGTTGGAGTGTACAGGAGAACAGAGGCTGTCCATACTCTGGCCATGGCTCCCCCTGGTGGTCAAAGAGGGGACTGGACGGCCGGATACTGACACAGTGCTCCTGTACTGTTTTTCTGACTACATAACCCAAAATGCCACCACACGGTGACCTAAATTAAAGTTTTTCAGCTTATTGGGGGTGGTGGGGGGGGTGGTATCTATATCTATAGATTTGTATCAATATTTGTAGATATGTTTCAAGATTTGTAGATATGTATCAGTATCTGTAGATGTGTTTCAGTATCTGTAGATATGTACCTATATCTGTTAATTTTTCACTATATCTGTAGATTTTTATCTTTATCTATAGATACGTATCTATATCTGTCAAAATGTATCAATATCTGTAGATATGCATCTATATCTGTAGATATATGTGCAACCGCCGTTCGCAGACATTTACCCATCGTTCAGTCAGAACTGCTGCTGGCCAGTAATCTGTCACCCACTCTTATGATTTTAGATGCCGCCATCCCCATCGTCCCCGACGGCTCACAGCTGCCTGACTGCTGCCCTCTACATTCTTGACCACACCATGATTTTTATTGGGCAGCAGCATGACATCTTCAAGTTTCTACCGATGCCTCCCCCCATCACGCGGTTGTATTTGTGACCGTAGCATAATCAGTTTGGCACTGAAAGATGACAAACTACCACACACTACCCCAGCATCTCCCTTTCTGCAGGGATCATCTCAATAGAAGGGGAGTGACCTGCTTTTTTGTTATGAACGTGGGTTCTGGTAAGAGCTGGGTGTTAGCCTTCACCAGCAAAAGATTTATCTACAAAGTTGGAAAAAACATCTATTTTGTCATTTTTCTATAATATAACCAAACTTTAAAGTTGTTTGTTTTATTTTTTAATTCAAAGCAAAAACAAATAAATAAGAAAACCAACTAAAAAATGTAAACAAACAAAACAAGAGACTTATATCTTTGCATGAATATTTAAATGTTAACCTTTATATAAATCTATATAACTCAAAAAGTAGTCATTTTAAAAAGTGTCAGCTCTCTCAACACATGTGCACGCCACACTTCATGTCATCTGTGAGCAGACTTCCTTTAAAGAAACAGTTTTCAATTGGACCATTTTCCCTGATTGCAGACAAGCAACGAAAGGTTTTCCATCTCTCTCCACTCAACCATGAGATTACCAATGCGACTACTACTGCTGTGCACGACAACAGCCACACACACAGAGCGACACACAAGTTTACATAACTGCATTTGTGCATGTGAATTAAGATTTAAGCTTTTTTAGGCAGATTCAGGAACTCCTTCAAAAGGTGAATTTGACACCACACACATGCATGCGCACATCTGCATTTGAAAATGAGTATTTGCGTGCAAGTGTGTGGGTGCATCTGCACATAGATGTGTATGTGTGTGTTTCCATACTTGTGTACATGTGAAACGGTACGTGTGTGCATGTACACACAATTGTGCACATATGCATATGCATGTGTGTTTGAGCATATGAGTTTCAATGTGTGCACTTGTCCGTGTGTGAATGTGTGTGCACGTGTTTGAGATTGTGTGTGCATCCAGTAAGTGTATGACAATCTGTGGTTGCGTGTGTGTCATTGCAGGTGTGCATAGATCTGTGTGTTTGTTGTAATGTTGAATGCAAGCTCTGGGAATAAGAGACTTTGCTGAAGCAGGTCCAGATGAAGCTCTGTAAATATTGACCCACAGATACAAGGGGCAGATATGAACTATGAGGGCTTATGGATTGATAATTGAATGGTTTCACAGGGAGAGGCAATTGGAGAAAGAAGTAGAGACATATTTTAAAATGTTACCACAGCTGCATTTATCTGGAGAAAAATATAACATTTTAACTTAGAATTTTTGGGGGTTATGTTGGCATCCATTAGGGCTTGGCACATGTGCCACTGTTAGTTTCTTGATGGCTACCAAGAAGTTTAAAACTCTACTGTTCCATTGACCAAAAGGGGGATGGGTGAGAAAGCAAGTCAATTTCTGTTTTCTTCAATGTGCAAAAGTAAACTTTTTGATCTCTTTGATTTGTACGTATTAAAATATCAGTTCAGAATAAAGACTTCTGTATAGGCCAGTATCTATGGTCCCAATGCTGATGAATCCTCCTTCTTTCACAGATTCTTCACTTCACTCTCGGTTCACTCTGACTCCACAATAATTATAGGAGGAGACCTTCAACTTGGTCCTTGAATCCTGAACTTGACAGACTCAGCACAGCAGGGCACCAGCGCACATGGCGATCTGCAAGTATTTTGAAACAATACATGGATGAGTTGGGTCTCTGCGACGCTTGGCGCTCATATCATCCAAACACTAAAGGGTTCATTTTCTTTTCTCCAGTTCACCACTCACAGTCTCGCTTAGACTACTTATTAGTCAGTAATTCTCTTTTAAAAGATATCAAGGATTCCAACATTCATCCAATTATCATTAGTGATCATGCACCAGTTTCTGTAAATATTTCTAGAGATATACCCACACCTTCAGGCTTAACCTGGAGGTTTAACACTTCTCTGTTAAAAGATCAAGAGTTCATTCAGTTCTTTAAAAAAGAGCGGGCAACCTTCTTAGAGTTTAATGTTACTCCTGATATTTCACCATGTGTTCTTTGGGAAACAGCAAAAGCAGTGATGAGAGGAAAAATTATTTCTTATTCAACAAACAAAAAACACAAAGAGAAAGCAGATTTATTAGAAATAGAAAATAAAATCAAAGATCTAGAGGCTGCTTATGCTGCTTCTGCACAACACATTCTGGGAGATCGGAAAAATTTAAAGCTTCAGTTAAATGACATCATCAATAAACAAACACAATTCCAAATACAAAAACTATGACTTGAAAAATGTGAAAACTCAAATAAATCTGGCAAATTTCTAGCTAATCAGCTTAAAATTAATAAAGAAAAATCAACAAATACATCTATTATAGACCACACAGGAAATGTCACTCACGACCCGGTTAAAATTAATAAAATGTTCATTCATTTTCCAAACCGCTTTATCTTTTTCAGCGTCACAGGGCTGCCGGAGCCTAACCCGGCTACTCATGGGCGAAGGCAGGGGACATCCCTGGACTGGTCGCCAGTCTGTCTCAGGGGCCACAATCGCACACCCATGCACACTCACATCCACACCTAGGGACAATTTAGAGTGACCTATTAACCTATGAAGCATGTTTTTGGAAGGATGCCAGAATCCCTGGAGAAAACCCACACATGCATGGGGAGAACATGCAAACTCCACACAGAAAGGTCCCTTATTGGTGACACTGTTTCAAGTCCCCCAGCTGGGACTTGAACTGTGAACCTTATTGCTGTGAGGCAAGAGTGCTAACCACTGCATCCACTGTGCAGCTCCTGTTTAAAGATTTTTATAAAAACTTGTACACATCACAGGTCAATCCATCAGAGCAAAGTATTAACTCATTTCTTAATAATGTACCTCTACCCAGATTAAATGAGGACCAAAGCTCAAACTTAGACTCTCCACTTTCATTGGCTAAACTTCATGAAGCTCTGTTGCTGATGCCCAGCAACAAAGCTCCAGGGCCTGATGGCTTTCCTGCTGAGTTTTATAAGGAATTCTGGGAACAGCTGGCACAAACCTTTTTTAAAATGGTTATAAAGGAAAGCCAATCACTGCCACCTCACATGAATTCAGCTAACACAATCCTCCTTCTTCCCCCTCTTTCTTTTCCATCCAGTCCAACAAAAAGAGGATACAAGCATAATTAATCAATAAAGTTTAGTTTAAATTACAAAAGGGGTTTATACAACTTTACACCCTGTGTGTCCAAAGATTTATAACCCCCAATTGTAACAGTAAAATCTGTCCAACACAACAGGCTCTCAGCTCATATCTGTTTGCTCAGCTGTTGGACAGGACAAGTTTAAAAAAATAATAAAGTAAGGGATACAGGCAGTGTAGAAAATGTTTGGATGGATGATTAAAGATTGTTTTTTTAATGTAAGGATACATGAGTTCTACCTGGAACATTTACTTCACAAAATTTAAAGATGGCAAAAACTTGCTGTATGAACTATGACATTTTTATAAATACTTGAGATGATCTCCATCAGAACAGAAAGCTTTTTTGGGTTCCACCTTTTGTGAGCTAAAATGTAGCTTTTATTAATCTAATGTTTGGCAGGAAGCAAAGTGCAGAGCCTTTGTTTTCTTTCTAACTGTAGACGAGTGGGCTGTCACAGCATGAGCCCTTCAGGTGTATGAGTGACCCAGAGGACCTTTACAATGGAGCAGCATGTGCAACAGCAGGATCTTCCTCCTAGACAAAGCAGCCAGCACCAACACAATACTGCACTTCCTTCTCCAACCTCAAAAACTCCACCAAAAAAATCAAACATCCATTGATAGCAGTTTTTCCCTCTGAGCACCTGTGCCGTCTGTGCTGTAGCAGATCTGCGCCTAAAGGGAGGATGATAGAGTCATAGAGCTGAGGATGTTCTCAGAGTTTAAAGTGGTAGAAAAGCTTTTAAAAGAAAATGTTCTCTTTTATTTTGTACTTCACAGCAGTATCATCACCATGTAGATAAAAGGAATGTTTATTAAAGAAATAAAACATGCTTCTATCAAAGACCCCAATGCTGCACAGACAGCACAGCATTGTCGAGGCTCACACTTACACAGTCTCCTGTAAACAGAACTCTGTCTGCAGCAGAAATGCAGCAAAATAGGAAGCAGCATAAAGTGCATTCAGTTACATTTACATTAAAGTACACCTGCTGTACAAACCTGTCCTTTTGAAGCCTGAGTCAGGTGCCTCATAACTTTTAGGACAGCACACCTTATGCTAATATTCATAATGCCACATGCCTAAAAAATATGGTGGACAAAAGCTTATCTAAAGTAAGCTCATTGGCATATTCGATACCAATACAGAACAATCACAAAGACATGATGAAGGCTCAGTGTGTTGAAGAAGAATCTGTTTCTCCAGATGTTGCCTGAATTCAGAGCCTTCTAACATAATTTAAAGCAGTACTTATAACTTGATGAGCTGGACTCATGTCTGAAGATCCCAACGTGAATTAAAATAAGTTTAATTAAATAACTTATTTACTGCAACTGTTAAAATTCTATTGAGTTTTTCCATTTAAGTGAAGATCCAGAAAACCAGCAATGAACTGTGCAAATGGAAAATAAGAACCTTTGCAGAGTCTGCATGTGTCTTGTTTGTTAAGGAGTTGAAAGAAAAATCCTTCCTGATCTTGCTCAGATCTTTATTTCTGATCATGAGGAAAAAGAGTGTTGGTGTTCAAATTCATGATCTAACTGTTCTTATTTCGAACTGCTCGTTGAAGACTTTGTATTTTTAAAATGAGCTCATTTTACTTGACTTTTACAAGCTTGTGGTCAGCTTGAGTCACTCTAATGCCATGGAGTTCATGTGTCACTGGTTTTAGGTATTTAGCACAGATGTGACATTATTTTTGATTATTTAATGACTGTGTTGAGTTCCATCCTTAGAGACTCTGTAAAACTGTAAAATCCTTCAGCTGCAGTTATAACGATTCTACCCCCCAAACTGGTCAACAGGCTTCTGTGTCGTCTCACACCAGCGCAGAAGCTGCTGGTGTGATTGTCAGCCAGAGTGGAAGCTGAAGAGCTGCTTTGAAATTAAGCTGAGTCGTCAATTCCAGGCGAGTTGACACTAACGCAACAACAAAATCTAAAATGTTTGCACTAGAAGTTGAGTTCTAATGGTTTAAACTTTGAAGGACTGTAATATGTGAATCAGCTTTGCAGTTTGGAAACTAACAAAAATACCAGAAGTAAACCTTTTTACAGCTGTGGCTGAAACCAAGAATTTTGTGATTTTTTTTCAGGCTTTTGTACATCACCAGAAGCAGTAATGTTTCATCAATCCCATGAGAAAAAGGAAGGAAAATAACAAACCCATATTCATAAAGAGCTAAATAATGCCGAATTTAAATATATTGTGTTGTCAATACATTGCACCTCTTATCTGTGCTAATAAGTCAGACAAAGAGAGGGTGAAGTGTGACAGAAAGACAAAAAATGGCTTCAAAGGAGCTGTTGCTGTCTCGACCACTACAGGATTCCTGTTCTGACTCTATACCCCTACTAGAAATCTGTTCTGACTCTACTTTTACTAGAAATCTGTTCTGACTCTACTTTTACTAGAAATCTGTTCTGACTCTACTTTTACTAGAAATCTGTTCTGACTCTACTTTTACTAGAAATCTGTTCTGACTCTACTTTTACTAGAAATCTGTTCTGACTCTACTTTTACTAGAAATCTGTTCTGACTCTACTTTTACTAGAAATCTGTTCTGACTCTATACCCCTACTAGAAATCTGTTCTGACTCTACTTTTACTGGAATCCTGTTCTGACTCTACTTTTACTGGAATCCTGCTCTGACTCTATACCCCTACTAGAAATCTGTTCTGACTCTACTTTTACTGGAATCCTGTTCTGACTCTACTTTTACTGGAATCCTGCTCTGACTCTACTTTACTGGAATCCTGATCTGACTCTACTTTTACTGGAATCCTGCTCTGACTCTACTTTTAAAAAATCCTGCTCTGACTCTACTTTTACTAGAATCCTGCTCTGACTCTACTTTTACTGGAATCCTGCTCTGACTCTACTTTTACTGGAATCCTGCTCTGACTCTACTTTTACTGGAATCCTGCTCTGACTCTACTTTTACTAGAATCCTGCTCTGACTCTACTTTTTTACTAGAATTCTGCTCTGACTCTACTTTTACTAGAACCCTGCTCTGACTCTACTTTACTGGAATGCTGATCTGACTCTACTTTTACTGGAATCCTGCTCTGACTCTACTTTTAAAAAATCCTGCTCTGACTCTACTTTTACTAGAATCCTGCTCTGACTCTACTTTTACTGGAATCCTGCTCTGACTCTACTTTTACTGGAATCCTGCTCTGACTCTACTTTTACTGGAATCCTGCTCTGACTCTACTTTTACTAGAATCCTGCTCTGACTCTACTTTTACTAGAATTCTGCTCTGACTCTACTTTTACTAGAACCCTGCTCTGACTCTACTTTTACTGGAATCCTGCTCTGACTCTACTTTTACTAGAACCCTGCTCTGACTCTACTTTTACTGGAATCCTGTTCTGACTCTACTTTTACTAGAAATCTGTTCTGACTTTACTTTTACTAGAAATCTGTTCTGACTCTATACCCTACTAGAAATCTGTTCTGACTCTACTTTTACTGGAATCCTGTTCTGACTCTACTTTTACTGGAATCCTGCTCTGACTCTATACCCCTACTAGAAATCTGTTCTGACTCTACTTTTACTGGAATCCTGTTCTGACTCTACTTTTACTGGAATTCTGCTCTGACTCTACTTTACTGGAATCCTGATCTGACTCTACTTTTACTGGAATCCTGCTCTGACTCTACTTTTAAAAAATCCTGCTCTGACTCTACTTTTACTAGAATCCTGCTCTGACTCTACTTTTACTGGAATCCTGCTCTGACTCTACTTTTACTGGAATCCCTGCTCTGACTCTACTTTTACTGGAATTCTGCTCTGACTCTACTTTACTAGAACCCTGCTCTGACTCTACTTTACTGGAATCCTGATCTGACTCTACTTTTACTGGAATCCTGCTCTGACTCTACTTTAAAAAATCCTGCTCTGACTCTACTTTTACTAGAATCCTGCTCTGACTCTACTTTTACTGGAATCCTGCTCTGACTCTACTTTTACTGGAATCCTGCTCTGACTCTACTTTTACTGGAATCCTGCTCTGACTCTACTTTTACTAGAATCCTGCTCTGACTCTACTTTTACTAGAATTCTGCTCTGACTCTACTTTTACTAGAACCCTGCTCTGACTCTACTTTTACTGGAATCCTGCTCTGACTCTACTTTTACTAGAATCCTGCTCTGACTCTACTTTTACAAGAATCCTGCTCTGACTCTACTTTTACTGGAATCCTGCTCTGACTCTACTTTTACTAGAACCCTGCTCTGACTCTACTTTTACTGGAATCCTGCTCTGACTCTACTTTTACAAGAATCCTGCTTTGACTCTATACTCCGACAGGAATCCTGCTCTGACTCTACTTTTACAAGAATCCTGCTCTGACTCTACTTTTACAAGAATCCTGCTCTAACTCTACTTTTACTAGAAATCTGTTCTGACTCTACTTTTACTAGAATCCTGCTCTGACTCTATACCCCTACTAGAAATCTGTTCTGACTCTACTTTTACTGGAATCCTGCTCTGACTCTACTTTTACTGGAATCCTGCTCTGACTCTACTTTTAAAAAATCCTGCTCTGACTCTACTTTTACTAGAATCCTGCTCTGACTCTCCTTTTAAAAAATCCTGCTCTGACTCTACTTTTACTAGAATCCTGCTCTGACTCTACTTTTACTAGAATCCTGCTCTGACTCTACTTTTACTGGAATCCTGCTCTGACTCTACTTTTACTAGAATCCTGCTCTGACTCTACTTTTACTGGAATCCTGCTCTGACTCTACTTTTACTGGAGTCCTGCTCTGACTCTACTTTTAAAAAATCCTGCTCTGACTCTACTTTTACTAGAATCCTGCTCTGACTCTACTTTTACTAGAATCCTGATCTGACTCTACTTTTACTGGAATCCTGCTCTGACTCTAGTTTACTAAAAATCCTGCTTTGACTCTATACTCCGACAGGAATCCTGCTCTGACTCTACTTTTACAAGAATCCTGCTCTGACTCTACTTTTACAAGAATCCTGCTCTGACTCTACTTTTACAAGAATCCTGCTCTGACTCTATACTCCAACAGGAACCCTGTTCGGAATCTACTTTTACTGGAATCCTGCTTTAACCCTACCCACATTGGTCAACTTTCTATCGCCTTTTGGCAAATTTTCTGCCTAAGAAAAACTGTTGTTTTCTATGGCCAAAACAAAGTTCTTTATGGTGGTTTTTCTGGTAATAGCTTGACGCTTGCCAAAAACGTTTTTAAAAGCTTGACACACCAACCGTGTGTGGGAGGAGCTACCAGCTGATCTGCCATAACTAAGAAATACTTAGAACAGTTTTAATCATAGTTTTTTTTTTAATGTAAGTCCTCTATTATGAGAAAAAAGGCTGCACAAACATGTTAAAAAGACTATTTTCATTGTAGTGGGTCTTTAAAGCAACTATGTCAATAATGTCTTTGGTCTTGATTAAACTGATTTAAGCTGCACTTCTGTTTGGAAGAAATTGATGCTGAAGATCAGCTGATGAGATAGAGGACATAAAAATATGGGGAAAGAAAGCAAATAAATGGAGTGAATGCAAAACGGTTATTAAAAAAGTAAACCTAAATTCATGTTATCCATCTATAGTGCTGGATGGAAAAAACTCAGAGAAAGAAACGTATATAATAATGATGATAATAACAAATTTGATTCATCAAGCGCCTTTTAAGACACTAAAGGTCACCTTAAACAGGAAAGATTAGAAGCAAAAAACAATAAAAAACAATTACAATATATTTAAAATACATTTTAAAAGACAAAGTGTGTAGACTTTTGTAAATAGATGGATTTGAGTTTTTACTGTGAAGATTGAGAGCAAGACAGTTTGACTTCTGAAAGTCAAAGAGGAGACTGCTCCAAAGATAGTGACTGCCAGCTACAGATATACTTTATTAGCTATGTTTTTAATCTTAAAGACTTGCATTCAGTTTCATCGTTGCATGGCTTTATCTTGATATGCAGAAGTATTATTGTGAAAATAACTACAGAAAACAAAAAAATAACACTTAAATTAAGAGTTTCAGCAGAAGTGTAATGAAATGAGCATTACCAATTTGCTATTTGTAGCCTGTTGTGGTATTTGTCTGTTGCCGTTGAAACAGCACAGATTTTGTACAGTGGTTGCAGAAATCTGATGTGCTTCCACAGCTACTTTGTCTTATTTTGGAGTCAGTTACTCTGCAAACTGAAGCACATGCACAGAGCAGATAACTGCAGAACCAGTGGATTTACTCCACACTCCATCGCTTCATGGGCATCATTTTCTGTCCTTTTGTATAGCAGAGTTGACAGGAGGAGACAGAAGAAAATGTGCTGCGGGTGACTCTTGATATGCAGCTATTTCTCATTTACTGAAACCCTCTGCTCCTTTGAATGGGCAAGCACACAATGTTTCTATGGCAATCTAACCAGAGAACATTAGGATGAAAAGGAGTTTTCCTACATTGCCTTTTCATGTTTATTTATCTTTATTTAAAGCCCTTAACAAACTTCCAGTTGTCACTGTTGTTTTGATGCCACTGACAGAAAAGCACACTTGCGGGGTTTTAGTGAACTGGATACTGTCTGTTCTTTTGCAGGGGAGGCTGTCACTGCTGGAGTTTGTTCCTTTGCTTTTTGTTGTCTCTCTTGACAAGTTTTCTGAAAATAAAATCAAGCAGTGTTTTGAGGATGCATTCTGACATTTCTGTGTGTAAAGAAAACGAAAAGACGCCACAAAAATGACATCAGATCTAGTCCACGCTTACAAGTTAACACATAATCCTAATGACAGGAGCAGATTGCAGTCAGTCGAGCATGACTGCTGGCGAAAAAACGTTCCTGTTTCTGCATAAATCACCCGCATTAACATTCTGATATATGTATCTATCCATCCATTTTCAGAACCTGCTGAATTTTTTTTGGGGTCATGGGGCTGCTGAAGTTAGCAAAGCTTCATGGGCAAAGGCAAAGTTCACCCTTAACAGGTCGCCAGTCTGTGGCAGGGCCACACATTTGGAAGAAGCATAGTCCCATCACAAGCCAACTCTTGTTTTGACACTAAATTTTTTAACACTGAATTATTTTACATTGAAATTTTAACACTTTTGGGTTCTACACCACAGTAGTTAATTCTGCTTGTCAAGGGGCCTGTGACTTAGGGTTTGTGTAGGGGGTTAGCTAAAATATTAGCTAAAATATTAGCTTGGGCCTCAGGAGGTTAATGCTGGTATGTTTAACTAAGCAGGACAGTATGAATTCGATGATGTAGGCTATAAGAGCTTTGATGAACAAATCTTTGAGTCCAGCAGCAGGAAGATAGAAGGCTACCATGGTTTATTTATTTATTTAGTAGAATACAATTTAAAAGAAAAATCGTTTTTGGGGGAAATGTAGGTGTAAATGGAAGCATGCAGACAACAATTTTAAAAACAGAAAAATATGAATAAGACACCATATAGTAAGAGCAAATATACATAAAGAAAATTATACTGTACAGTCATAAGAATAACATTCAGCTGGATAGGATCACACTTATAAAAAACATGAAAGCCTGGGAACCCCAGGTAAAATGTTCTTTTATTGTCCTTAAAGAAACCAAGGAGAGATCGAAAAAATCTCCTAAAGACATCAGTTTACAGATGAGACATCCTTTTAATATGTCAAAAAAATGAGGCTTTATTTCCATCATTTACCCTTTCAAAATAACAGAAAACAAAAGAATGGAATGTGTATCTTCATCCATTCTTCTTTCCAAAAGTCTTCCAGTTCTTTCAGATTTCTAAACACTGCTCTTTTCAGGTCTATATTTCAATTATGTTGAGGTCAGGTGATTGGGAAGGCCATTGCAAAACCTTCAGTTTCTAACTCGTAATCTAGGACTGCGTGGATTTGAAGGTGTGTTTGGGATAATTATCATTTGTAAAAGTCATCCTCTCTTCAACTTCAACTTTTTCACAGATGGCATCAAGTTAGTGTCCAAAATTTGCTGACATTTTCCTGGAATCCATTCTTCTTCTACTGGTGAAATGTTTCCTGATCTGCTGGCTGCAATACAAGCCCAAATCATGATTGATCCACCCCATGCTTAACAGTTGGACAGAGGTTCTTTTCATGAAACTCTGGACTCTTTCTTCTCCAAACGTACCTTTGTTTATTGCAGCCAAAATGTTCCATCTGAACCGGGTCGGTCCACAGAACTTGTTTCCAAAATGCATCAGGTCTGTTTCTATGTTCATTTGTGAACTTCAAAGGTTGAATTTTGTGTTGAAGATGTAGAAGAGGTTTTCTTCTGATGACTCTTCCATGAAGATCATATTTGTACAAGTATCTCTTGACAGTAGAGCAGTGCAGAACAACTCCAGAGTCTGCAGTCTTTCTGGAGGGACGCTGCAGTCAAACGTGGGTTTGGATTTGCTTTTATCACAATCCTGCGAGCTGCTCTGTCTGAGATGTTTCTTGCTCTTCCAGGTCTTGCTTGAACTTCCACTGTTGACTGTCATTTCTTAATGACATTCTGAACAGAGGATATTAGCATCTAAAAAGGCTCTGCTTTCTTCTTATAGCTTCTCCTGCTCTGTGAGCATCAACTATTTTCAGTTCGATTGTTCTGGATAAATGCTGGAATAGCCCATGATGCTGATTGTTGGGGCGAGGTCAGATGATCAGATTATTTACAATCTTTCAGATTGAAATCACCTGGTTTTTGCAAATGATAACTGTGAACAATCCATGACACTGTTAGGTATCAGCTTTTCTAGAGTGGGTGGTGCATACTACAAATTACTCAGGGTGCCCAAGCTTTTGCACACAACATTGTTTTGTTTTTGGTTATTTTGAAAGAGTAAATGATGGAAATTAAGCCTAATTTTTTTTTGACATATTAAAATATTGTTTCATCTGTAAACTGATGTCTTTAGGAGATGTTTCAATCTTTCTTTGGGTTCTTTATGCACAATAATAGAACATTTTACCTGGGATGCCCAGGCTTTCTACTGTATACACACACACATACACACACATATCTATATACAGTATATATATATATTGTATAATAAATGCCCCTCTCACCCTCCATGGTGGTGCATCACCCTAAGCTGGTGTCCTCTACCAGGGGCCTGGGAGCTTGAGGGTCCTGCAGTATCTTTTCTTTTCCTAGCACTGCACTTCTCGATGAGATGTCTTAGGTCTTTCCAGGGATCTGCTGTAGCCACTCCTCCAGTTTGGGGGGTTGCAGCCCCAAGTACTCCAATTACCACAGGCACCACTGTCATCTTCACCTTCCAAGCTTTCTCCAGTTTTTCTCTGAGCCCCTGGTATTTCTCCAGTTTCTCATGTTTCTTCTTCTTGATGTTACCATCTCTTGGTTCTGCTACATCCAGCAAAACAGCTTTCTTCTGTTCTTTATCCACCACTACAATGTCTGGTTGGTTTGCCATTACCATCCTGTCCGTCTGTATCTGGAAGTCCCACAGGATCTTCGCTCTCTCATTCTCTACCACTTTCAGAGGTGTTTCCCATTTTGACATTGCAGTTTCCAGTCCACATTCTGCACACGTGTGCTATTCCAGCCACTTGGTTGTGGCGCTACATGTATGCTGACTGTATCTCTTAGGCACTTAGAGATAGCCTCAACCGTTGTCTTCATGGTGGGCATTGTTTTCTCCCATGGTTGCTTTAATAGCCAAGCATCTCAAGGATCACTGCTGCTGAAGTGTAAACCAATTCATTAGTTTATGTGATTGTTGCGGTAAGAATTGCCCTCAATGCTTCATTCACAGTTTCCAGGAGACTTTTAGGTGTTACTTCACTCAACCGTTGTAGTTGGTGTCGGGATTGCCTGGTGTTCATTCTAGACGTGATCTTGTCTTTCAAGTTTGCTGTCTCGCTCAGCGTAACGGTGGTGTTTGGGGCTGTGTTGCCAAGTTCTGGTTGGGAGTGTGGTATAGCCTCCTCTCTGACTTGATATTGTGGTTGTCCTGTGGCTTGACAATTGTGTTGTACTTTGTCAATCTGAAGTTGTGATAGCAAGTGCCATTTGTGGATGATAGAACATTGAGCTTCAGGTTGTTTGGCAGTTAGCCTTGATTGTGGGTTTGAAGCATCCATTCCTCCCACTTAACCAACTGAGATATCTAGCTGTATCATATATATATATATATATATATACAAGGAAAGGCCATGAGCTGGCCATTGCATCTCAGGCTGGGGGTGTCTGTGTCCCTGTGGTGCCTTGTCTAGTCCTTGCCCCCAGAAGCTGGGTCTCTCCAATAATCCAACAGTAGGAGCCTAATTGGTTGGCTTTGCATGTGTTGGTTTGTATGAATGAATATGAGTGCGTGAGCTGTAGTTGTATTGTGTACGTGTTGACATGTTTGTACGGAATGTGAAGACTTTTGGAGCCAAAGCTGTGTTATTCATAATTATCTCGGCCTGTACTCAGAATTTTTAGCTAAGATTTCTGACTTTCTATCGACTATTGTTTTATATTCTGATACAACAACAATAGTAGGGTATTTTTCTATTTAAATTGATGAATCTAAGAGACGTTCAGTGGGATGACGTAAAGCCCCACCCCCTCCTATACGACATCATATCCTGTCTCCACAGTCAGCTGTTTGATCTGTGCAGGGTCCAGGCTGTGAAATTACCAACAGTCATGGTTTTCTCAATAAAAACCTGGGACCATGTTCATTAGAAACTTACACCATTTCTGTCTGGAGATCGAACTGGACAACCGGATGCTGACACCCAGTTACTGTGCAGATTTTAACCATTAATTTATTGAAATGCTGTCTATGATCTGTGTTCATTTTGACTGCATAATTATTGTTGGAGATTTTAGCATCCATGTTGAAAACTCTCAGAACATAGGGACTAAAGACCTGAAAAACACTCAGGAAAATTTTGGGTTGACCCAACATGAAACAGAGCCCACACACAACAGAGGGCATATTCTTGATTTATTGATTTCCAAAGGTCTGAACATTTCCAAGATTACTGTATGGGATTTAGGTCTGTCTGATCACTGCTGCGTTTTCTTTGAAAGCACAATTCCAGTACACAACTGTTTTGAGGGAGGAGATCACAAAACGATATATAACTGAAAATACTAGCGAGATGTTCAACCAGATTTTCTCTCTAACACATCCCCTCTCAAGGGGTTCAGTCAATGAACTTGTCAAGAGCTTTAATGCAAATATGTTAAGTATCATGGATAGTATTGCTCCCAATAAGGGCAAGGTGATCTATGGAAAGAAAAAATCTCCATGGAGAAATTCTATACTCGTAAAAAGTGGAAAAAGAGGATACCAGAAATCTGACCGCAAGTGGAGAAAGACTAAACTGCAGGTTAATTATGACATCTATAAAGAGAAACTTCACCATTATAATTTACAACTGAGCAATGCAAGGAAGTCCTATTTCACTGACATCATGACCAAAAACACAATTCTCAGGCCTTATTCACTACAGTCAGCAGGCTGACAAACCCCCCTGTGTCAGTGGCACCAGAACTTTACTCTACTAAAGCTTGCAATGACTTTGCTAAATTCTTCATGCCCCATGGCTCAGTTTCAACCCATACAAACCCATACAAACAGTAAAGATCTGGAGGACATTCTAAGTCAACTGAACTTCTGCTGCTGCTGTCTGGATTTTCTACCCACATGTTTTTTCAAACAAGTTTCAAAGATCCTGGAGTCGGTCCTGCTCCAGACTGTAAACTTGTATTTAACATCTGGTGTTTTCCCAGAACCACTGAATCAGCTGTAATCAAACCCCTCCTAAAAAAGGACCGTTTTGACAAAACCCAAATTAGCAACTACAGGCCGATTTGGAACCTGATATTTTTTGGTAAGATAATTGAAAATGCTGTTTTTCATCAGTTAAATGAATTCTTAATAAGAAACAACTGCTATGATGTCTTCCAGTCAGGCCTCAGACAGCCCCACAGCACTGAGACGGCTCTGACCAAAGTGATTAATAACATTCATTTGAATTCAGACAGTGGAGATATGTCAGTGCTAGTTTTATTGGATCTCAGTGCAGCATTTGATACTATGATACGATGATGCTATATTACTCAAACGACTGGAAAACTGGGTGGGTCTCACTGGGCCAGAACTAAACTGGTTCCAAATGTACTTGGAAAACAGGAAATATTTTGTATCAGTTGGTAACTTGGTAACAAGTTCTCCAAGGCTCCATCCTGGGACCACTTCTATTTAATATCTACATGCTCCCACAGGCCCAGGTTATAAAGAACAACAAAATTAGTTACCATAACTATGCAGATGACACACAAATATATATTACAATGACATCAAGGCCCTGTACAGGCTCTTGGTAAATGCATTGAGGACATTAAATAGTGGATGTGTCACAACTTACTTCAGTTAAACAAAAACAAAGCTGAGGTTATTGTCTTTGAGACTAAAGAGAAACAGTTGGAAGTCACTACAGAGCTTCAATCTATTCATCTTAACGCCACCAACCAGGCCAGAAACTTGAGTGTAGTGATGGACACAGACCTACATTTTGATAAACAGATTAAGACAGTCACAAAATCAGCCTACTATCATCTCAAAAATATTTCAAGGAATTAAATATTTGATGTCCAAGCAGGACCTGGAAAAAATAGTTCATGTTTTCATCTTTAGTCGACTTTACTACAGTAACAGTGTTTTCACAGGACGACCAAAAAAATCAATTAGGAAACTACAGCTTATTCAGAACTCAGCTGCTCGTGTTCTCACAGGAACCAAAAAAGTAGAACCACATCAGTCCAGTTCTAAGGTCTTTACACTGGCTGCTGTCTGCCAGAGAATAGACTTTAAGGTTATGCTACTGGTTTATAAAGCTTTGAATGGTTTATCACCAAAGTACATGACTGACTTCCTGACCCAGTATCTACCAGCCAGACCTCTCCGCTCATCTGGATCCAGTCTTTTGTCAGTTCCTAGAGTCAAAACTGAACATGGAGAATCTGCATTCAGTTTCTATGCTCCACAGATCTGGAACAGATCTTCCAGAAAGCCTTAGATCAGCTGAAACACTCAGTGTATTTAAATCCAGGTTAAAGATCCACCTGTTCTCAGCTGCATTTGATTCATTTTGATTCAAAAGTTTACATCTGCACTGTTTATCTATGCTTGTTTTAAATTCACTTTTTTAGCTTTCTTTAAATTTTATTGTAATGATCACACCATTGATGTTTTGATTATTTTCTTTCTTCCATGTTTTATGTAAAGCACTTTGAATTGTCTTTGTACATGAAATGTGCTATACAAATAAACTTGCCTTGCTTGCCTCTAGTGAGTGTCTAGGAAATGCATTTGTAGCTTTATTAGACAATGTTGGTTTCACCCAAAAGGTAAATGAACCCATGCATTGCCACAAGCACACCCTGCACCTTGTTCTAACTCATGATATGGGCCTGGTCACACTGCCCGAACTTTGTTGGAGCTTTCCTGGAACAGTGATCACTCATCGCTCGTGACCATTCATCACCGTTTAACAAAAGTTGGCTTCTGTTAAAGCAACTCCGCATTCGCTCTGCCATCACTGTTGTTCCTCGAGGGTCACTCCCACCGCTACGAAAGTTTTGAGTTGTACAAAATATTGCAAGCAGTGAGGAGAGGTCTATTCCCTGTTTCGGCAAAGTTCACCCGCTCCACCGACGCCCAGTCAAAGTTTCTGCTCCGCTAGACTCAAGTTCGTGGACACTTGGGTCCGCTTGGCCAATGTAGAAATTTTAAACGCTGGACCACTGCTGCTTCGCCAATGTTGCACTGGCGGCAACTAAACGTTTCACAAACATCGGTGGAGCGGTCATAATCGTCTTATGAGCGGACATGGCATTGTTGTAAAGGTGTCAGACATTGAAGCAGCGATCCATAGCAGCGATGAACCTTTGTCATAGAGGTGCTGGAGCAGGACCGGTGATGGGTCAAAAATGGACCAGGTACTCATTTTTACTTGAGCTGCCGTTGAGTTCAAACCTACATCGAATTAGCCCAAAAACTGCATCACCATGCATCCTAAGAGACTTGCAATGATTGGTGCACTAGTCCATCAGCAGAATCGGAACCTCCTCAGACTCCTTAGCAACCAACGCTACATCAACTCTCGCTATATTTCGCTACCGCTAAATCAATGCTAAAGCTGCGCTGGCTTCAGCGCCAACGGCTGTGTGTTTGATTTTTTTTTTCTCATTTTGTGCGAGGTGACAAGTGTTGTCAAAATTTGCCGCCCCTCCCTACTGCTCCAGGTATGCTCCAGCAAAGTTTGTGTGGCGTGACCAAGCCGTAAAACTACAGGACGATTGTTCTGATGAGATACAAAACAAACTTTGTGGGAGGAGTGCATCCTCGGACATCTGCACTCAAGCTAACACTGGTTTATCAGAACTTTAGGTTTTGCAGGAATAAAAGAGCCAAACACAGGTGTGTCACTTTTGAATGGAACAGATCATTAATGGAAGTTCTAGAGTTTGAAGCCGAAAGTTGATAGTCTAATTGAAACATCTTTTTCTAAAGAGAAAAGAAGAAAGCTGCTGATGAAGGAATAATATGTTGTTTTATTTATTTTTAGGGGCCATTCACATGTGGGCAATATAAAATCATTCCTTGCGTGAACGGTTTGGTTTTAGTCTTCTGTAACTTGTTATCATTACACCTACCCCTAGGACTTTTGTCATGAAGTCGTTTCTTTTTGCTGGGCATCAAGCCAACTGAACAACCTCCCCCCATTCTCACTTACGCCAACCCCCCAAGATTTGACATAAAAGCTGGCGGTGTTGGAATTTTGCATCCAGTTGGTGCTTAGCTGTCCTTTACATCAGGCTGAGCTCTACTTGTGTTATTGTATCCTCACCTTGCAGCAGCACTCTCGTTGTTGAGTGGCAATGAGGTAATAATTGTAGACCTTAGTGTGGCAGGACATTCTCTCACAGACACCCAAATGGAGACAAGATTTGGTGATGATAAAATATTTTTTTTTATTTCAAAGCCTAACAAATTTCTACAAAAAACACAACGAAACTGTTGGACCCTGATCCAGCGCTGGGTGAGGATGGCTGCCTCCAAGGACCCCTTCAGCCCTACTGCTACCTTGGTTGGTGAACTACCTACAACCAGGAGAATCTCGCATGTCGTCGCCCTCCCCTCCAGGAGCTGCCGCTAAGAGCCCACATGCACACACACATACACATGCACTTGCACGCACGCACACACACACACACACGCACGCACACCCACACACACACACACACACATACACACACACATCAAGTGCAGACTATGGTGTGTCATGACGGACAATCGACCTCCCACAGTCCTGCCTGTCACATTCTGAGTTTTGGTTCTTGCCTTGCCTGACCATGTATTTAAGTGTCCTTGGGCAAGACACTAAATTCCAAACTGCTCCTTGCAGTTATAGGTTGATGCCAGTGTTTGGCAGCAGAGCCGACATCAGTGTTAATGCGTGACTGTAAAGCACCTTGGGCCTTCAAGGAAGGTAATAAAGGGTTATAAAAATATACACCATTTACCATTACAATGCTCTGCAGTGCGACTATGATGCAGAGAGCCTGAATCTTAGAACTAGATCAGCTTTCTGCTGTGTCAGCAGGTTCTGCATCCTCACTCATGCTAATCAATATTCCTATAAACCACACACTGATGCAAATCTCTTTTAGTGCAGCACCCCTCCAAGGGGATTTTCTAATACTCTGAACTCTTGGTTCCTCCTTGACAGTGGCACTCCCTGCAATTCTGTGGCATTTTTTCTCTTCTTTGTCTCAGTCTGTCTCTTCTCATCCTGTGCTCCTCCTCTTCTGATTTACTTCCTCATCATTGCTGTCTGTTAGACTGTTTAAACCCTGACTGACATTGTTCCAGTGTTGCCATGACAGCAAAGAAGTGTTGATAATTGCTGCATGGTTGCATTGCTGAATTGCTCCTGGTTGTGCTACAGTCAGTCATGTCTTTAACCCAGATTACCTCCTTTCCAACTCACTCCGATGTTCCACTTTATGAGGGGAAAGCCAGAAACAGTAAATGAGCCATGAAGAGCTTCTATTCTTTCTACAGCTTGTAAACTTCTCCTTTTTAAAGATTTGTTTTTTAAAAAAAAGTATTTTGAGAGGAATTTTACCTTTGTAATAGTCAGTATTTTTGCATTAGTTAAAAGTTAATTTAGTTTTTTTTTTTTTACTTGTCCTGTCCAACAGCTGAGCAAATACATCAGAGCTGAAGGCCTCTTGTGTTGGACAGATTTTACTGTTACAATAAGGAACTAAGAATCTTCTGACACTCAAGGTGTATATTTATGTAAACCCTTTTGTTTTTGAGGCAAAACCTTTTTATATTAATTATGTTTATCTCCCTTTTATGTTGACAGAAAAGAAAGAAGAAAGAAAAAAGAGAGTGGGTTGTTAGAGAGGTGGGATGAGTGTACAAAAGAAAGGGAGAAAAGAAAAGAAAAAATGGGAGGGTAGGGAAGTTGAAGGATAATCAAAGAAGTAGTATGGGGTAGAATCACAAATAAATCACAAGGGGGGGGGTTATCATACCATATTCCCTCTGCTAAGCTCTGCAAAAAAAAAAAAAAAAATACGTACAATGGATGTAATGGATCAAGTTTCTGCGTTGGTCTAGCGGACCCAAGCGTCCACGAACCTGCGTCCAGTGGAGCCAAACTTTGACTGGGCGTTGGTGGAGCAGGGGTGAACTTTGCCAGCGCGGAGAATGGAGCTCTGCTCCCCCTCTCGCAATATTTTGAGCAGCTCAAAACTTTCGGAGCGGTGGGAGGGAGAATCGAGAAACATTAGCAGTGGCCGAGCGTATGCGGCGTTGCTTTAACGGAAGCAAACTTTTGTTAAACGGGGATGAACGGTCACGAGCGGTGAATGATTTTATCTTTCTTTTTGAACTCTCCTATGAATTCATTTTTGTACAGAAGTCAAGTAGTGAAGCTTTGACACAATTTCAGTAAGAAAGGTTTACTTCAACACATGTAGCTGGGTGTTGATTTATCACTCCTTATGTCACCAACTGGTCTCTATGCAGAACCAATAGCTGAAGTGCTTATTTTCTTCACAGCCAATCACAATCCAATCCCTGCCTTTAAATTCAGATTTTGTCCACATTCCAGATGTTGTGCTGCCCACCTCCGCCCTGTCCTCCTCTTGGCTCCTCAATTCAGTGCATCTTTGCTTTGGCCCTCTTCCGCCTGTTCTCTTCCTGGCTCTTTAGTTCGACGCGGTCCTACATGTTTCACAATTAAATCTCTCTATCTAACTGTCAAGATCTCTCCTTACTGAACTGACGGTTGAATCATGAACTCTGACCTCATCTGTGTCAAGACCTGCACTAATTTTTATCTTTCCTGTTTTTTCTGGGGAAAAAAACAGCTATTGTGTGTGGGGATTCTAAATGAGTAAAAATGATACCTTTTTCCTTGAAGTTGGAGTTAACAAACACAGGAATAAACTGGCTGTCTTCACAAGGGGGATATTTTTACCAGTTCAGACCTCTGGATGAATTCCACAAGAATTTCAGAGAATTGATACCCTTACCGTTGGTTCACAGCGGACATGGAAGCCCTGCAAAGCAGAGTGCGGGTGGAATGCACGCGGTATCCACTCACCTCCAGTTCACACCAGACACTGATTTTTTTACGCGATGGTCGTCAGTCGCTTCTGCTCAGCTGCAGTTATTTAGAGCTTTTTATTTATTTTTATTTTTTTTGCCAACATGGGTAAGCAAATGACCTAGTAAAAAAATGTACGACGTGTTTCTCTCCAACTGCTCTCTGCCTCTCTCTCTCATTGATTGTGCCCCCCCACACACACCGCATCCTCTACATTGATGTGTGGGTGTGTCTGGTTTTTGTGTATTGTGTTTGTGTGTTTATTTTCCTTGCTACAGTCTGTTTAGATACAATCATATGATCACATTTGTCAATTGTGTTTTATTGGGGAAAATTGGTTATATTTTGAAAATTGACCGGATTTTCTCGTGTGTCCTGTCAACATTCTGTCAGAATTGACGTGGATCCATCGCGGCTCGCTCAAAAAATAGACCAGACATTGAAATGATTGCTGGATGGCAGAAGACGCCTCGCATCAGGTATGAACTTACACCACAGGTTAACAAGAGCACCAAATGGAAGCAGTCTTCATTCCGCACCACTTCACAGTGCTTCCTCATCCGGTGTGAACCAGGCATTACAGTCAATCCTAGTAAACCTTATAACGTAGGAGTGGGAAGCAAACTATGGCGTGCAGGATGCGTGTGACTGGTGGCTCGTGCCTCCTTGTGGTGTGAATGGTGAATCTGTATCTGTTTCTAACCAGGGTCTTCATTTATCTTAACTACTTTCTTCTAGATTTGAAGCCCTGCATGACTGCAGATGTTAAAGTTTCACTGATGGAGGTGTCTGCCTGACAGATGGACACTTATGAAAACAGAGATTGGATAAAATAGATAATTGCCGCAACCTCTGGGTGATGTCTTTGTGATGCTTTATGCCTCAGAGATATTGAAGCAAAAACAACTCCAACAGGGCTTCCTAGATCAACTGCAACCTTAAACACTTAAAGAGCCAATCTTGTCAATTTCTCACTGTCCACAACCTAGTAGGAGCAACACCCTTTAGGAAAATAAAACACCACTTTTCATTAATGTTATTGTAATTGGGATGAATGTAAAGTTTGACTAATCTGACTGATTTGTTTCACTTGCTGCAACGTGTAGTCCAAAAATATGTTACTTTTTAGACTTAAAACATCTTAATTTTCTTCAGTCAAATAGATAGACTGGAGGGGTCAAGAGCCACATGAGGTTCTGGAACCTTGGGTTACAGACCTCTGTCCTAGACGAATCCTGCTTGTGTTCTTGGACTCCTTTTGGTTGCTTGCTCATGTGAAGATTCTCCTTTGTTCACCATGTGTGATGACAGATCTAAATACTCCAGACTAAAGCAGCAGGAACACCAGAACCATCTATGACTTTTTAAGGACAAAAATAGTAAAAAAAAATAAATAAATAAAACATAGCACAATTTTTAGATGCACATGAATAGTTTGTATTTCACTTTGAAAGAATCAGTGACTTTTTAAATTCAGCAGATCTGAGGGTACAAATAAAAAACCTAACATCAGTTATCAAAAATGAATTCAGAATTTAAAGTCAAAACATATCTTCTTAAAAAAATCAATGGACCAATTAAGAAGTTTTTCTCTACTCAGGTTTTCTGTTCGGCAACATTTAAAGCTCTTGGTCATTTAGAAAAAAAAAGAAAGATGCAAATATTTTATCAGCTCAATATAAATGTATGTATTTGTGACTAAAATGCACCCTGATGATGTTTAACTCAAGACTCACCTTGTGTTTATTTCTTCTTAAAAAGCTGCTCACATGATTTGTGCAATCGGAGTTGAGAGCCACAGCAAAGCTTGGTATCAGAGTGCCATAATGACACAGAGGAGAAGACATCACTAAAGGTGGAAATGAGGAGGAGAAAAGTGTAAAGATTCTGTGGTTTAGTTATGTGTGGTAAATGGTGTATACTTGTAAAGCACTTTTCTACCTTCATTGAAGGCCCAAAGTGCTTTACAGTCACGGTCCCATTCACACACTAATGGCGTCAATTTTCCTTTACTGCCCTGTATGCATGTACATACCAGTAGCCAGGTACCAGCCTCCAGTATCCTGGACCCAGCCCTTATCGAGAGTTCCAACGCCGACACCCGGACAAGCCCCAGAGTCGCCACTGGAGGCAGGGGTACAGTGAATGTTGGGGTCAGGGTAGTAATTGTTTTTCCCGTTTGTATTGCTATCTTCTGTTGTCTTCTCTTCCTCCTCCCACCCTGCTCTCCTGTCCTGAAACTAGTGTGACTGACAAGGGCAACTCAGAACATGAACAAACATAACACAACCCAAACTAAACCACAGAATCCTCACAGAAATAGCCATGATGGTATGAGAAAACAGGAAAAAGATGAGTGCACGCGTTCAGCCGACTCCTGCAGCATCAACACACTAGCGGACTCTCTACTGCCAGACAAATAGCTTTACACACACACACCCATACACAGCACTCACACACTGCAAACTAAATAAATAGCTTTATACTGAGCAACAGCCAAAGTGGGTCAGACATCAAAGTAGCCACTAGAAAAGCTGTTGGAGCTGTCGACTCCCACAAACACAATTGCTACTTGAGCTGCCTGCACAAACATACACAGACACACTTGCTCCTTGCAGACCTGTGTAGCCTCCTGCTTCTTGGAAACTGCCGTAAATGGCTGGATGATCAAATGAAAGAAATCAGGAAGTTGGGTGTGTGTGTGTGTGTGTGTGTGTGTGTGTGTGTGTGTGTTAGAGTTGTCAACAGGTCAAATTGTGGAAGCTTTCTTCTCCTTCACATATCTAAATTCTGCAGTCCTCCTGCTGTTTCTGTTCTTAAACAGTTATTTGCATGTTGTCATTAATGGCATAAGTTCTGTCCCTTAGTGGTTGCTGTAAGACACCCCAAAAGGGAGCAGGATATGTATCAGATTGAGAAGTAAACGCAGCTGAACTTGGCCTCCAGGTCTTTTATTTAAAAGTTGTAGTTAACTGGCGACGATGTACACTCTCACTTTTACTACTTGTTTGCCTAGATTCAAGCTGAATGAGAGCGTGTGCTTAGTGCGAGCCAACGCTTCTGAAAGAGTAAACGTGGTGGCGCAGTGGTCACAGACAAACTCTGCTGTCTTATTGGATGATGCTCAGCTGCAAAGGAGAAGGATAAATTCTGAAGCTGAAGTCACGTGAAAAAAAAAAGAAAAAAAAAACACGATATAAGTGAGTAGAAAAAAAGGAGTGGATTTATTACCAGTTTGAATATCAGGCACCGTCAGAAAGATTGGATCATATGAGGAAAATGCAAACACTGGAGCTCATACATCGAAAAATTGTTGCATTTTGTTCGAGCAAACAAGATCAAAGGAGACTTTCTTGTAATGACACTTCCGTGTTTTAGGGGAAAATGTTTATTTGCTTCGTAGTTTGGAGCAACCTGCAAAACCAGGAGAAACGTCCTATGAAGAAATTTTGGTGTTGAAAAATCACGAGGCACCAAAGCCATTGATCACTGATGAAAAATGTTGACTCTTACAAAAAAAAAGAAGCTTAATCTATGAGAGGCCATATGGGACTTAATTCATTATCAACCTCTCACATACATATATTCTCACTCTCACATACATACATACATTCTCACTCTTACATACATATATATTCTCACTCTTGCATACATATGTATTCTCACTCTTACATACATACATACATTCTCACTCTTGCATACATATATATTCTCACTCTCGCATACATACATTCTCACTCTTGCATACATATATATTCTCACTCTCGCATACATATATTGTCACTCTCGCATACATACATTCTCACTCTCACATACATACATTCTCACTCTCACATACATACATTCTCACTCTCACATACATACATTCTCACTCTTACATAAATACATTCTCACTCTTGCATACATACATTCTCACTCTTACATAAATACATTCTCACTCTCACATACATACATTCTCACTCTCACATACATACATACTACCTTACGCATACATACATTCTCACTCTTACATACATACATACATTCTAACTCTTACATACATTCTCACTCTTGCATAGATATATATTCTCACTCTTGCATACATATATTCTCACTCTCACATACATACATTCTCACTCTCACATACATACATTCTCACTCTTACATAAATACATTCTCACTCTTGCATACATATATTCTCACTCTTGCATACATATATTCTCAATATGGTCAATATTTTTGTATTGCTCAGAAGTCTTCCTATTTTTTAAAATGTTTTTCGCCAAAAGTGTCAGGCTGATGAGCTGGAAAACAACATCCGAAAGGACTGCATCGTATTGGGCTTTCTTTATTTAGGAGTTGGTGTTTTCTGACTCCATGTTTACCCTTTTAAGTTTAAAGCTTTATTAACACAGTTGATGTTGACATTTTCAAAGTTGTTTATAAATGTCTCCTGCTGGTAAAACTAAATGCTGACATGAGTGTTATAATGTATATGAAAATAAAGAACATGGTTTCATGGCAGAGCAGGATATTGATTACAAACTTAACATGAATATCGTCCTTGGATCAGAGCGGCCATCTGCTTCATCTGGAGAACAATGGTGGGCTGGTGGTCTCCACCTCAGAGAGGAGAGTGAGCGTGTTCAGAGAAGCAGAACATGTTATACATCCGAACTCTACAGTGAAAGGTGTCAGTGTGTCAATCTTTTTGTTCCATCTGAAATTAGTTTAGAAGGTGTTTTTACCAAGGAGCAGGACTGAGTTCAGGATTAACAACCACAATTTGATGAACAACCACAACAACAAAATTTGCAATTGTGTATTCACCCATACACTCAAGTATCTTAAAACTTACAAAGATGAAATGCAATTTACGCTTGCGCAACTTCACATTATACCAGCTTAAAAGTAACTACGATTTCAAAATAGCTCCTACACCCAAGTCTTTAAATAGTACACACCAATCGCCTGACACACACAGACAAAATCACATTTACTCACAGATCAGAGTTACAAGTGCACAAGAGGTTCTGAGACTCTAACTTTCCCAGATTTGTGCGTAGATAATGTGTTTAAATTATGCTAGAAGGCTGGGTCATCAGGGTTTTCTTACAGCCACTTTGAACTTAGATTGTGAAAAATACAAAATAAAACCTGACATTTTCTTTCCCCTTCTTAAACAGATATGTCCCAATAATTGAGATAAAAAAAAAAAGTCTAAATAGGTTTTTTTAAAAACACTACCTTTTTATAAAGGTTTATCAGAACTCACTGGTCCTCGCCAATGCCACTCCTGACAGCACTTTAAGAATGAAGCCCTTCCCCATGCTCTGGTCCTCAATCGTAGTAACAGCAGGCAGCACAAGATTCTTATTCACATCCTGTAGGGTTTTGGAACCAGGTCGATTTGTTGTTTTTGGTTGTAGTCATTTCCTGTTTTATTTTGTTGTACTTCCTGTGCTCACCGTTCTTCGCAGGTCACTTGTCACTTCCTTCCTTGTGTGTTCCCTCCCTCCTGACACACCTGTGTGTCATTGATTAATCCTCTCTCCCCGTTATATACCCTCGTCTCCCTTGCACGGGTTGTCGGGTGGTTTTGGTTACTACTTGGACTGATTACCTCTCTTCGAGAAATTAAATGAATGACTTTTTCCATTTTCGAGTACTGTCTGCGTTTGTGTCCACACGCCAACCCTGACATTACCACCCGACCTTAACATGGACGCAGCAGACGCGGAAACGGTACGGGCATTGCTTCGCCAACAGGAGGAACAGATGTCCTGCCTACGTCAAGGATTACTGGAAATGTCGAGCCGTCACGAGCGACAATTTGCCGCATTGGGTGAACGTTTTGAGCAACTGACGGAGCGTTTTCAACATCCGCCGTCTTTCCCTTCGTCACGCCCATCGCCTTCCACGCCGATCCAGGGGACCTGGGAGAGTGTTCCGGTCGCTCCTAATGCTCAACTAGCCCGTCCAGAAAGGTTTTTGGGAGATTCTGGGGACTGTCGGGCTTTTATTACCCAGTGTGAGCTCCACTTCCAATTGCAAGCGCCTCACTATCCACTATCCTGGACCAAGCCAAGGTGGCTTTCATCATCTCCCACCTCACCGGCAGAGCAGGTGCATGGGCAACGGCTGAATGGCAGCGTGGAGCACCTACCTGCGCATCTCTCTCGGCTTTTCTGGAGGCCTTTCAGCAGGTGTTCCAGCACACCAAGCCGGGCCGAGAAGCAGCTCGAGCCCTTATGCAACTTCGGCAACGGGGCAGAAGGGCAGCTGACTACGCCATCGAGTTCCGCACCCTGGCCTCCACGAGTGGTTGGGACACCACTGCGCTCATGGACGCTTTCGTGGAGGGACTGTCCGAGGAATTAAATTGCCTTCCTCCTTGGAATCCCTCATTGCTATGGTTATCAGGATCGATAACCGGTTACAGGATCACAAACTGGAACATGGCAGATCTACACCCTGCTTCCAACACAGTTCTGTTGGACGCAGGAGCTTAGACTCACCTGACTGTGCTGTTTTTCCCACAGAACCCCCCGCCTCCTGTTTCTGAGGAACCTATGCATCTTGGCCGGGGTAGATTAACAGCTTACGAGCGACGGCGACGGATGGTCTCAGGTGAGTGCCTTTACTGTGGTAAGCGGGGTCATTTCTGCAGGGAGTGCCCAAACTCCTCTGCTCGTCAGTAATAGTGGGCGCGCTGACGAGCGGTGATTTGGCGCTCACTAGTCAAAAACCTGCTGCCTGTTTGTTAAAGATACAGGTCATGTTTCAGGGAAAGGGGGTTTCTGTTGAGGCTTTGATAGATTCAGGAGCAGAGCAGAACCTCATGGATGCCGAGCTAGCTAAACAGGTCGGACTTGCTTATGAGTCATTACCTCAGCCGTTACAAGTGGTCTCCCCTTAACGGTCAGGAGGTAGCCACCATCTCACACATAACCGAACCTGTTCATTTGATTATCTCAGGTAACCATCATGAATCTACCCGTTTTTTCATTTTTTTCCTCTGCTCAGAACCCACTGGTTCTGGGTTACCCTTGGCTTTTGGCACACAACCCCGTTATTGATTGGTCCTCCAGTCGTATCTCTGGTTGGAGTGAGAGATGTCACACCTCTTGTTTACGCTCAGCTCGGCCTCCTGGGGAAGACCCCGCTGTCCCGGTTGGGCAGCCGCCCTCACCTGACCTATCCGGAATCCCACCGGAATATCATGATTTAGCGGAAGTATTTTCCAAGTCACGAGCTCTCTCTCTACCCCCTCACCGACCTTATGACTGTGCGATCGATTTACAACCTGGCGCTACTTTACCCAAGAGCAGGTTGTATAGTCTGTCGAAGCCCGAGAGAGAGGTCATGGAGAAATACATCGCTGAGTCTCTGAATTCTGGGATCATCAGACCATCATCTTCACCAGTGGGATCCGGGTTCTTTTTTGTGGGTAAGAAGGACGGGTCACTCCGACCGTGCATTGACTATCGAGGGTTAAATGAGATCACGGTCAGAAACAGTTACCCTCTACCATTGATGAACTCCGCTTTTGAGGCTTTGCAGGAAGCCCGGATTTATTCCAAGCTGGATCTTCGCAATGCTTACCATCTCGTGCGGATGAGAGCTGGAGACGAATGGAAGACCGCCTTCACTACCCCTTTGGGACACTTTGAGTATCTGGTCATGCCTTTTGGTCTCTGTAATGCCCCTGCAGTTTTCCAGGCTATGATCAATGATGTGTTAAGGGATTTCATTCATCGTTTTGTGTTTGTTTACTTAGATGACATTTTGATTTTTTCCAGGAATGCCAGCGAACATAGGCGGCATGTTCGTCTGGTACTCCAGCGGTTACTCGAGAACAAACTGTTTGTAAAGGCGGAGAAGTGTGAGTTTCACTCTCCGTCTGTTTCCTTCCTGGGGTTTGTTATTTCTGAGGGTGAGGTGAAACCCGATCCGGCTAAGGTGAAAGCGGTGGTGGAGTGGCCTACCCCTTCTAACAGGAAACAGTTACAACGTTTTCTGGGGTTTGCCAAATTCCTCCGTCGTTTCATCCGGGGTTACAGTTCGGTGGCCGCGCCACTCACGGCGCTCACCTCATCCTCCTCCCCTTTTATCTGGACGAAGGAGGCAGAGGCAGCTTTTAATAAGCTCAAACATCTGTTCACCTCTGCCCCTGTTTTGGCCCAACCCGATCCGTCCAGACAATTTATTGTGGAGGTAGATGCCTCTGATACGGGAGTGGGTGCGGTTCTTTCCCAACGGGGGGTTTCTGACAGTAAGATGCGTCCCTGCGCTTACTTCTCCCGTCGGCTTTCTCCGGCCGAGCGTAATTACGATGTGGGGGATAAGGAACTACTAGCGATAAAGCTAGCTCTTGAGGAGTGGAGGCACTGGTTAGAGGGGTCTGCTATGCCGTTTTTGGTTTGGACAGATCATAAAAATCTGTCCTACCTACGAACCGCTAAGCGGCTAAATTCCAGACAGGCACGATGGTCTTTGTTTTTCAACCGTTTTAATTTTGTAGTTACTTATCGACCTGGTTCCAAGAATGTGAAGCCGGACGCCCTCTCCCGTCAGCAGGAACCGGCTTCTCAGGACGGCCAACCGGCCTGTATTCTTCCCCCCTCATGTGTGCTAGGTGCCCTCTCCTGGCAGCTGGAGAGAGACATTAGGGCCGCCCAGGCTCAGGAACCAGATCCGGGAGGAGGTCCTCCTAATAAACTGTTTGTCCCAAGCTCTCTCAGATCTCAGGTACTCCAGTGGGCTCATGCCACACGACTCACCTGTCACCCAGGAATCCGCAGGACTGAATCATTTTTTGCGTCGCCGGTTCTGGTGGCCCAGCGTGACCAAGGACGTCCGGGATTTTGTTTCAGGTTGTCTGGTGTGTGCTCAGAACAAGGTGAGTACACACCCACCTGCTGGACTATTACATCCACTTTCCATCCCGGGTCGGCCTTGGTCACACATTGCTTTGGACTTTGTGACCGGCCTGCCGTCCTCTGCTGGAAAGACTGTCATCCTGACTATTGTGGATCGTTTCTCTAAGGCCGCTCACTTTGTGGCCTTGTCCAAACTTCCCTCAGCTGCTGAGACGGCAAGACCTGTGATAGAACACATTTTCAGGTTACATGGCATTCCCCGCAGACATGGTGTCGGATCGAGGTCCTCAGTTCATCTCACAGGTCTGGAAGGCGTTCTGTGGGGCTTTCGGGGCCACTGCCAGTCTCTCCTCTGGTTTCCACCCACAGTCTAACGGGCAGGCGGAGCGGACCAACCAGGACCTGGAGGCTGCGCTCCGGTGCATCTGCTCGCGACACCAGACCTCCTGGAGTACACTGTTGCCGTGGGTGGAATATGCGCATAACTCCCTCACCTCATCTGCCTCTGGTATGTCCCCATTCGAGTGTTCTCTGGGGTACCAACCCCCACTGTTCCCCGAGCAGGAGACGGAGGTGGCGGTGCCGTCGGTGCAACATCTCTATCGCCGCTGTCGGCGTATATGGCGGGAGGCTCGAGCAGCCTTGTTGCGTTCCGGAGAAACCAACAAGAGACTGGCGGATCGCCGGCGCACTCCAGCTCAAGCTTATCGACCGGGCCAGTTCGTCATGCTCTCCACCTCCAACATCAAGCTCCGGACGGAGTCCAAGAAGCTGTCCCCCAGGTTCATCGGACCTTTCGAGATCGTCAAGGTCATCAATCCTGTGGCATCCTTGCGCATCCATCCGGTTTTCCATGTCTCACAGCTGAAGCCCCACATCACGAGTGCTCTGCAACAGCCGTCCTCTCCGCCACCTCCTCCTCGCATCATTGATGGCCAACCGGCCTACACCGTCCGTCGCCTGTTGGACGTTCGGCGACGGGGTCGTGGTCTCCAGTACCTGGTGGACTGGCAGGGGTACGGACCAGAGGAGAGATCCTGGGAGCCCGCTTCGCGCATTCTGGATCCTGACCTCATCAGGGACTTCAATCGGCGGCGCCGAGACCAGCCTCCTTCTGCGCCAGGTGGCGCACCTTGAGGGGGGGGGTACTGTAGGGTTTTGGAACCAGGTCGATTTGTTGTTTTTGGTTGTAGTCATTTCCTGTTTTATTTTGTTGTACTTCCTGTGCTCACCGTTCTTCGCAGGTCACTTGTCACTTCCTTCCTTGTGTGTTCCCTCCCTCCTGACACACCTGTGTGTCATTGATTAATCCTCTCTCCCCGTTATATACCCTCGTCTCCCTTGCACGGGTTGTCGGGTGGTTTTGGTTACTACTTGGACTGATTACCTCTCTTCGAGAAATTAAATGAATGACTTTTTCCATTTTCGAGTACCGTCTGCGTTTGTGTCCACACGCCAACCCTGACACATCCAAAGAACGGAAAGAGTCAAACAAGTCTTTCTATACTGCATCTCTGTAATGACCTGATTGACTATCCGCTCTCTGGGTGTGGAGAAGGAACTATTGTCGTGATTGGGAGGACTTTGGAGAAAAGCTCCATGTTGGCGGGAGCTATAAATTCTAGAAAAAAAAAAAAATTTATGAGTGTTTTAAAAATGCATATACTTAAACTTTTTTCCATCATAATTGTTGGGGTACATCTGTTTAAGAAAGTGGGAAAAAATTTCAACTGTTTCCTAGATTTTATTCACAATCTTAAGTTCAAAGACGCTGATAATAAAACTGATAATCTGGCATTCTAGGAGCATTTGAGCACATCATGCACGTACAAATCTGGAGAAGTTTAAGAGTTTCAGAACCCCTTGAGCACTTGTAACTCTGATATGTGTGTGGTTTTGCCAAGCTGATTGGTGCATACTATAAGAAAGATTTGTACGTGTTGGAGCTGTTTTGAATTTTTAGTTTTAAGCATGTGTAATCTCAAATTGGGTGTGTGCACATTTTATTTTGTATTTAGCAGTTTTTTATCATCAAGTGTACAAGTGAATGCACAATTGCAAGTAAACACAGTTACACATAAAATGTTTTGTACGAGTTACAAATCAAGTGTTAATGCACACACAAATCCTGTGAGACTATAGAAAATGTAGGACAAAGTAGTTGCAGGGAAAACTGAAGCTTTTCTGCAAATGCAACTACTTGATCTAAAAGTAAATTATGTTTCATAGAAAAAAGTTATTTTACTGCAAACTTTAAACCATGCTGTGCAAAATTTTATTACTTAAATTGACAGGAACTCTTACATTTTCCAGCCAAAACAACATACAATCAACTACTGTAGTTTAGAAAGTGTTTGCGTCAAATACAATACTTTACTTCAGGGTAGCATGCAAACTAAGCAATACCAAACCCATGTCTATTACCCAATGCAAAGTCCATATCTTCCTGAAAGTTTGCATACAATGTATGCAGTAGTAACTTCAAGCAATTGATGCAAGTATTTGCGATGGGAAATCGAGAGGGGGCTCCTGACTCATTTATGTTATGAATAAATTCTATTGATGGCTGTGGGTCAAAACCAATTGGTGGAATGATGCTGGATCCTGTGGCAAAAGCAAGAATGGTGAAAAAGTGATTATTTCCACGAGTCCATGAGTTTCTTAGTTACCTTTCCATTTACCTTCTGCATCTACCAAGTAGTCTCTCCAAAAAGGAATAACAATTTCCTCAGCATGTCTTTTACTGCTCCCAACAGGAGATAGTCTGATCATGAAGAGACTCTCCACAAGGTCGGCAGAGAGGGTTAGAGGAGACCAGCACAGAATCGGACGAAAGCTGTCAGGGTAGGACTGTATTTTTTGTAGAACACCAAGTGTCTTCAGACCATCCCGAAATCTGTGTATTGAAAACAGATATATATTACTTATCAGATATAACCCTCACATGTAACAGAGTTAGGGTGCACGTAACATTTTCAGTGACTTAATCAACGGGTAGAATACAAATCCAATATGGCAGAGCGATGGAAGCAATCTCTTCCTGAACTTCCGTTAATTTTCTTAACCCACTGTATTCCTTTTGGGGTGACAGGGATGCCGGAGACTGCTACTGTTAGGCAAAGACGGGGTACACCCTGGACAGGTCGAGCAATTGGGCTCACGACACCGGCCTCTGGGAGGCAAGTTGTGTGGCAGACAGAGAGCAGCTGTGATGGGGGAGAGGCTGCTTGGGTCTCCAAAACCTAATGATATCTTTCTTATTTTCATCGTGACAATAATAAAGAAGGTCTGCTAATTTTGTTCTTGTTTTTATTTTTCCCTCTAGAGTTTATGTCAGACAGTAGGTCTCTGACATGGAAAATGTATTATTTTTTTTGGAGAACTCATCAAAATAAATAAATCCAATCTCTAAACATCAATGAGATATACACAGACAACGCTCTATGTAGCGATTAGGCTAAACACATTTCACAGTAGCTCCTCCCACACATGGCTGGGGTGTCAAGCTTATGACCACATGAACACGAGCAGCATCGTTTAGAACTTGAGACTTTACAATAGGGCTGGGTTGATAAAATAGATTAATAAATATGAATCGATTCAAGATTGATTGATCACAAATCAATTCAAAAATGTAGAGATCGATTTTTAATGCCTTCCCTTTTCCGGTGACCTAATGGATAACAGAAGTAAAACCAAGGTCTGCTAGCTTGATGCTACTATATAATGGAATTTCACATATGACAGCTAATTCTAATGCTCTGTTGATCTAAACATAAATTGCTGACTAAGTGAACATCTTTATATACTCATTTTTTGTTTTTTAAGTAACCATTTGTGGTCTAAAACAACAATTTTTGCTCAAATCTTTTGTAATAAAGTGTAATGCTAAAGTGTGAGCTCAACCTAATGGCCACACTAAAATGCCTTGAAGGGGAGCAAAAACATTTATTTTTGTAAAATGAGCCAGTTTAGAGCCTTTACACTGTTAATAATCTGCACATTTTTGTTGGACCTTCTTTGTTTTAGAAATCATGTTAACACTGTATGGTGTTAACAATCTCCTCGGTTTATTATGTCACTGATAGATTTTACAGAATGTGAACTGTATCACATTAAAATATATATCTTCAAAACATATATAGATTTTGAATGTATTTCTATACAAATAAGTCTAATACTGTAAACCATGTAAATTCAAAATTGTATTGAACTGAAGCAAGTGGATCGAAAAAAAAAAAAATCATGAATCAAATCAATCTAGGGTCTAGTGAATCAAATCGAAAGATTCTGGAAATTATTGGTGATACCCAGTCCTACTTTAGCCACACTTTTTTCAATTAATGAGGTGCAATAATAAGTACCTTGCCTTACTATTAAGCATGGATAAAACTATAAAAATAAGTCTTTGTTTTGCAGCTAAAACTTGAAATGTAATGTAAGGGGCCTATATCATGCTGTTTTTAAGCCTTTCAGAGTAAATTATATCTTTATGTATATGATAATGCATTACCTTTCGCACACTAAAGAACAAATCTTTGAGTTATTTTCGTTAACTCTTTTCCTACCCAGAAGTAAGACGACTCAATCTCGGAGGCACTGCCTTTTGTTCTTTCTGGGTGCTACCCATTTCATGACATCATCTTAGAGCCCAGCGTGTCTGTTTTGCTCAAGAAAAACAACATCCCAACTTTTGCAAAGATGTATTTGCATTTTGTGTATATAAACAGAAAGCGTTTTATCAATCACCACTAGCTCCACAGAGAAAGTGGGTGTGTGTTGTAGCCTGTGGGCGGTGTTGGCAGCGCAGACACTTGGAAGGGGCTGTTCTATCTTGTTTATGTCACATTGTGAGGACCTGCTTGTTTTTCTGGGTTGGGAGGGGCAAGTGCTCAGGAAGCAGGGTTTTAGAGGAATGCTCAGAGATGCGTGAAACGATCAAAATTCCACTTCGGGGTTGTTTTTTGTGATGAATTAGCATTAAGATGCACTTAAAAGCTAACAAAAATGGTGATTTTTGCATTATATAAGCTCTTAAAATATTTTAGACCAGTAGAAACATTACAACAATACACTAGTTTTTACAATACAAGTGCTATCTCTTCAAACATTTACCTCTCAAAGGGTCCACGAACTCTGTGTACCACCTGGAACATCAAAATGTCAGCAACGAGCACATCCTTGTCTTCCAACCTCTGCAGATGTCTAAGGCAACCAGCATTGGCCAAGTAATCTTCCAGTGGCTCAGTTGTCTTAAGTAGATCTTCTAGTGTTTGACACCCTGCCATCTTCATCAGACAAGAAGCAACAACAACCTAAAAAAGTCAAAATTAAGTTTCATTCAGATTCATTCTGCAGAGTGAAAGATAAATGAATACATTGCCTTTTAAATCTTTGCTTGCAAGTCTCTATCTGCAACATCCTCCAAATCTGGCTTTGAACATTCTGGACCATCAACAAGGCAAGTAAAGAGAGTTGGAGAAAGAAAGGCAGCAGGGGGGCCACCGTGTACCAGGCTAACTGCAATGGCTCTGCCTGCAATGAAGTATCTGTCTTCTCTCATGGCTAGAAACATCACAGAATGATCATTTTTAAATGTTAAAACTAACAAAAAATAAGAAATCATTATTCAGCAAATAAAAGCTTACAATCCAGACTTACCAGTGCTGTCAAGAGCCAAGTTCATTCTACCTTCTTCTCCTTCAAACATTTGAGACTTGGGCAGAGCTTCCATTAAAAGTTGTAGAAATTCTCTTCTTGGACCTCCTAGGTCAACAGCCTCTTCACGTACTCCCATATCATCAGAAAACTTGACAGATATGGTATTACAAGGATCGTATGTTCCTCTTTTAAAACCTCTGATGGCTTCATCGAGCACTGTGCTTCGGTTAAGATTGAACTTGGAATTCTTAAGATGGGTTATTTGTTTAGCCAATTCTTGCAAAAGATCTTTTACCGAAACAGAACATGTGGGAGGGCATCTGAAACAAATAAAATAGGTTAAGTTTGCACAAAGGTTAAGAACTTTGTGATTGTTGACGGCTGTAAGCTTTGCCATTTAAAAGATAAGTATCAAAAAAACAGAATTTTTTCAAATCCTACAAATTCACTTAAAAAAAACAGACCACAGTTCAATGACTTTGTGATTTACATTGCTGCAATTTTAATGTCTTGAAGTACTCAAATGCAAAAAGAGAAAAAAAATCTTTCAGTTCATTGCATTTTTGTTTTAAAATTAGACCAAATTCAGTCAAAGTGATTCCAATAGTTAGAGGTAGATTAACAAAATGCAAAAAATGGCAAAGAGAGCAGCATCAAAACTGATTTGTCCTGAGCTCGAATAATCAAAAGATTATTGAACAGAACTGTCTACATTCCAAAGACAAACAAAAAACATTTCACATTATAAAATCAGCTTGTTTATGCTTAAATAAAATCCGTTACCCACATGGGACTCGTAAGTATGCTATTGAATTTGCTGCGCAAATTAGGATAGCTGTGGTAACCAGTTGGTAGTTTTAAAATACATCCACATGTGTGGGACTGTGGCCTGAGGAGCCACAAACTACAAACTGAACAATTATTGATTTGTCCAAAACATCTGATCCAGTGCAGAAAAGTAAGAAGAGATGAAGAATGTTGGAATCCGTTCCCTTAAGTACCTTTTCAGATAACGGGCAGTTATTGACTGGTCTGCTGTCATCGCCTCTGGAAAGTTTAGGTGGTCCTTCACTTTTTTTGCTGCTGGTTCTTTGTGTGTAATGAACTCTTCCAGATTGTGTGGTGGAAGTGAACTACTAATAGATATCAAAATTGGTCGCCAACACTTGATGACATCATCTTGGCCCTGAATGAGTAGTTTGTGCCCTATTTGTGTTAAAATGGGAAGGTTGTGTCTTTGTGGGTAGTTACCTACAGTCAAGTGATCCAACTAAATCAAGCAGTTCCTCTCTTTCCACTGAGCCAAAGTCCTCCAAAGCTTTAACAAGAACATATTTTTCCTCTTGTGATACGTACATCAAAAGGGATTCTGTGAAACTACTGGCTTTTGACCCAGACAGCACTTCTTCCAGAAAGGGGACTGCAAGTTTAACTGAGAAGTAAGAAACCTTTTTCCAGCCCACCACGAACACTCCAGCCACAGGCTGCCATTCTTCCAACTGAAAGTCATGCCTGATGGATGGGACTTAACTCCCAATGTGCAACAGTCGTAAAAATCTGTCCAAAATTCAGTCAGTCTCATAAATCATCTTTCCCTTCACATGTTCAAGCTCACCATTTGGTAAACGCATTTTGATGCTAACCTCTGATGTCAAGACTTTTGGGTCTTAAAAGGCATATTTTAAATCAGTGAGACAATGACTTCTTCTCACTATCACTGTCACAAGAGAAAACTGTTGCTCTGTATCTGAGCTGGTCTGCTCTGCATTGTTTGGAGCAGATAGTGAATGATCCACTATTTCAAAAGCTTCAGTGCCTCCTGAAAGGACATCCTCATTGTTTGGCTCATCTACTCTCAGATCCACTGTGTCATGAGCACGTAAGATAACAGCTGTATCTGATTCTTCATCTTCACCTACAGTAAAATATCCATGCCAAACTAGTCATCTAATTTAACATCTTCATTTATGGATATTCCACCAACTGCATGTTGGTTTGATGTTTCTTTATTATTCATTTCCACCTCCAAATTTTCAACATTCTGACTCTCCTCATTTTCAGTTAGATCTATCATTGAAGACTGACTTATTGGATCAGCATCTTCTTCTTCAACTGACTGGTTCTGGTTCATTTTCTGCTTGTTGCAGAAATAAAGTCTCAATAGTTTGACTATTGACCGGCATCTGGTTCCGGTCACGACACTTTCACACGGGTCTCTCTTCAGCTCTCGATTCCAGTTGTCTTTTTGAGCGTTTTTTATAGTTTTTTTTATACTAAACAGAAGAGATTCTGCTATAGAGAGAGCTGAACATGGCACCAAAAGCTGAACTGGCAGAACTTAAAGCTGTATTAGTGGACATCCAAGCCAAGCTAACGCCATTACTAGCATTGGAGGCTAAGCTAACACCTCTGCTGGAACTTGTGCAGGAACTCCGACAAGAAAAAGTACGAAATGATTAACAGGATAATCTGCTTGTCCTCATGGACAGAAGACAGAATGATGTGGAACAACAACTAAGAATGAATAATATAATTCCCACGGGATTTCAACTCGAACCAAGAGCTAAGCCTGGTGCAGCTAACGTTAGCACGGAGGCTAGCGGAGCCACAGCGACTGCCGAGTCAGTGGAAAGTCAAGTTAGATCATTCCTCACTTCCAAAGGGATTTCCTTGGATTTGAATAATATCGAGATCTGCCACCCGCTTCCCAGGAGAAAGGAGTCAGATAAACCAGCGATCCTCATCAGGTTTGTGAATCAAAAGCACAAAATTGCTCTGATGAAGCAAAGAAAACTGCTAAAAGGGTCCGATGTTTACATTAACCATCATTTATCGAAAAATAACGCATTGTTGGCTAAGCACGCCTGACTCCTGAAGCGGAAAAAACATATTCAGAGCACATGGGTGCAGAATTCCAGGATCTACGTTACACCAAACGGGCCACCGGGCCTGACCAAGGCTGTGGTCACATCACCAACATGAAAGACTTTGAGAAGTGTGTGGTCACGGACGTCTGAGCCTTTATTTGAATCGAAATAAGAATCAAATATGATTTCAAGAACATATGGCGCCGGGATTTACCACTAACTCTTAGATCAACTTTGACCTGATTTTCAGCAACAATTTCTGCCCTGCAGACAACGAGGAGAACTCTATAAACTCTGTTCTAACCTGAAGGATGGCTGTTAATCAGGAGCAGAACGCAGGAATACAATCTTGGCTGATGGCATGCATCATATCACTTGACCTAGTTCCCTGAAATGTGATTAATGTCAAAGGATCTACTAATGAAACGACCTGAACTTATTGATTTTCTACATCTGATTAAAGTAAATGATCTCTCAGACACATGTTTTATTGTTTCCTCTTACTTGATCTGAAGAAATTACTTGTCTGTTGAAGATAGCCAGCATCTACTTGATATTTACTGATTTTGATCTTTTGGTCTTGTTTTGTCTTTCATTATTCTTTACTTTTTTCTTTAATTACTATTATTGTGTTTATTATCATTTTTGATTTATTCACATAATTGATTTTTATTTTATTTTATGATAAAACTATTCTTAAAAGAAAAAGAAAAAAAATCATGAATCTGTATTAGCATTATTTTTGCATAAGCTCCAATCAAGTTTAAAATAGTGTTCTATTTACATGCAAAGCAGTATGACTTATTGTTACTCAAGGATGTTTAATTACCTGTATTACTGTCAGTACAGTTTAAGTACTTGATTATTAGTTACAAACCGGTTTGATATCTAATGTAAAGTAAATGGTATGTTCGAGTCGGGGTGGGATTATATAAGTTTGCTTCCTCCCACCCCCTTTCAAGCAGTCAATTTTCTGATGTCTAGTTATCCCATGTTTGACATGACAACTGTAGCAACTCTTTTTGGGTGTTGATTGTGTTACACATGTCTTGTATATCTTGTCTGCTTGAAATAATCCATTTCAATGCAATTACTAAGACTATACCACTGTTCAGTGGTATTGGAAACACCAATGTTCATCTGGGATCTCTCAACATGAGTGGAATAATGGGAAAGACACAAGTTTCTTTTTGAAAAGCCTCCAGGAAAGAACAAACTTTCAGCCAGTACTTTGACATCTGCCAGTTTTTTCAAAAGACAGATGCCTTGTGCCACCACCATTAACAGACTTCAGCTGTTTGCATCTGTGCTCTGTCTCATCAAAGTCGATCCAGCCAATATCCAGCATTTCCATTTCCTTCAAGCTTAGAATGCCGCTTTTTCATTGGCCTCTCCTCAGTTCCACACAGTCTCTGACGCAATGTTGAAAGGATGGACTCCTTCCTGGATGATGCACTCTCTGACAGAGCAATTTGTCTGCAGAAGGCCACAATGGAAACTATGGGCATATATTTTGCCAAATCTGTGTCTGTCATCATTTGGTAGCGTCAATCTAAGGAAATAAAAGAAGTACAATGTTCAACACTAACAAGGTAATAATACATACTAAAATGTAACATGAACAGATAAAAACCCATTTGGTGAAATCTTTTAACAATCTAAACTTTGTGACACGTCTTTTTTTAAATCACAAATTTATTTTAAGTGTGTGATGATTTTTAAATTACATTAAAACATTATAAGTAATGCATTACATTAATGTTCATTATATACTAATTTTGACTACAGAAAGAATCGAATCCAATTACAATAATCAAATGTGATAAACAATGATAAATTCCATCTTATATATTGTGCATATATGTACTATTGTTATTTCTCTATCCACCATTTGCAATACAAGAAATTATATTAACTTCAAAGCATACTATTACTTTAAAATAGCAGTATATTAACACTATCTTTTTGATAGCGGAGATTAGAGTTGAGCTCAATTTTGGAAAAGTGAAATATTGGCCCCTTTTTCACAAAAAACATATTTATGAACAGAAATGTAGTGGACTGTATGTAAACTCTAATAATAGTGACTTTTGCTTGTGAAAACAATTCAGTTTTAAACTGTTGCCAAAACCTCTAAATGTATAATTTAGCATTTTTAATAAAATCATGCTATTAATTTTGGTTGAAGATTCATTCATTTTTTTTTTTCATTCATTTTCTAAACCGCTTTATCCCTTTCGGGGTCACGGGGCTGCCGGAGTCTAACCCGGCTACTCATGGGCGAAGGCAGGGGACACCCCTGGACTGGTCGCCAGTCTGTCGCAGGGGCCACAGTCACACACCCACACACGCTCACATCCACACTTAGGTACAATTTAGAGTAAGAGGAATTTAGAGGAAGCCGGAGTCCCCGGAGAAAACCCACACATGCACGGGGAGAACATGCAAACTCCACACAGAAAGGTCCCCCATTGGTGAACCAGGAACCTTCTTGCTGTCAGGCAGGAGCGCTAATCACTGCGCCACCGTGCAGGTTGAAGATTCATTTTGATCAATAAATGTTTTCTTTTTTTTTCAGATTTGCAATTAATAAGTTCATTTTTTTTAAATGATTCCCAGCCCTTGTTGTGCCCTGGAGGCGTTCCTTCTCCCTCGTCAAGCACCGCACCTGTTCCTGATCATCACCACCTGTTCATCATCACCATGGTTTTTTAAGCAGCGTCAAACCTCCAGCCACTGTCAGATCGTTATGCAGCTTGTGTGTCAGCCTGCCTGCCACTACGTCATCTCGCCAGCCAGCCAGCCAGCCAGCCAGCCAGCCAGCCAGCCAGCCCCTCTCTGTCAGCTCAGCCTGCCAGCCCCGCTCTGTCAGCTCAGCCTGCCAGCCCCGCTCTGTCAGCTCAGCCTGCCAGCCCCGCTCTGTCAGCTCAGCCTGCCATCCCCCGCTCTGTCAGCTCAGCCTGCCAGCCCCGCTCAGTTAGCTCAGCCTGCCAGCCCCGCTCTGTCAGCTCAGCCTACCATCCCCGCTCTGTCAGCTCAGCCTGCCAGCCCGTCAGCCCCGCTCCGACAGCTGAGCTTTCTTGTATGCCTACCTGTCCGCCCTGTCATCCTGCTCCACTATTCACCTATTCAATAAACATACCTTCTCATCCTTTAAGACGTGTCTGCTCTTGGGTTCCAACCACCTCCTTGGTTACAACAGCCCTTAGAAAAACTCTATAGTATTTTGGGGCGAAAAAAACCTTTTCAACTTGGAAAATGCATTCCTCCTAACACTTTTCGTGCCATCTTTAAAGGAAAGCAGGTCAATATAAGAGTTTGATCTCACAAATACAGAAAGTAGTAACTTGTATTTTCATCGTCAGATTTCTGAATCACATCCTCGGCTATATTGCAGTCCACCAAGAATTCTCACAGCTGTGTCTCCATTGTTGGGTTAATTTCTACAAAGAACATTTACATGAATATCAGGCTAGAAACATAGCACATGAATGTACATTTCCAAATATTAATTTTGTGTGTCTTTAGCTTTTTTCCTAGTGTATTTATAGTATATAATAGACAGAAACAGCAGACAGGAAGGCGAGCTGATGGAGCAGACAGGAAGGCGAGCTGACGGAGCAGACAGGAAGGCGAGCTGACGGAGCAGACAGGAAAGCGCGCTGACGGAGCAGACAGGAAGGCAAGCTGAGCTGACGGCGCAGACAGGAAGGCAAGCTGAGCTGACGGCGCAGACGGCGCAGACAGGAAGGCAAGCTGAGCTGACGGCGCAGACAGGAAGGCAAGCTGAGCTGACGGCGCAGACAGGAAGGCAAGCTGAGCTGACGGCGCAGACAGGAAGGCAAGCCGAGCATGAGCACTGCTGGAGGTTACTCTGGAAGTCAGTAGTGTAACGATTCAGCAGAGACTGAAGGACAGAGAGAGAGAGATATAGCAGCAGACACAGGTGGAGGTAATCAGCTGATTGGCAGCAGGCAGGCTGCTGCTGCTGCCGGAGGGAATCAGCTGATTGGCATCAGGCAGGCTGCTGCTGCTGTCGTGACATATATTTTAAACTGATTTAGCTGTTTGTTTTTCTGTGCTAATATATGTTGTGCTTGAAGTTTGTACAGATATCCTTACCATCCAGGCCATTGGCTGGAACAAGCAGAAGGTTGAACAGCTTGACCAGCAGCACTGGGAGTGTGGATTGGGAGGCTGGAATTGTTGATGCTCTTCCTCACAGAGGATCACCCAGCATAGTACGTAAAACTTTTTTTATGTCAAGAGCTTTTTGAACTTATTGGTCTCTTTATGTCATTGTCAAGCACCTCTGAGGCATTGACTGAGCAAATGTATGAGGGGGTTCTATGTCTGCTAAAAAGAAGTGACAGAAGTTCACGCTCAGCAGGATACCGCTCGCACTTCATCTAGCATGTTTTTGAGCTCAAGCATGGTGTTTAGGTGACTCCTCCACAGATGAGGACAGCTTGCACAGTAGTTCCTCAGATTAAGAACTTTGATCCCATCACACAATCACCCTCGAGCATAAATAAACTATAATAATTGACCAATAAATTCCCTTTTGCATGAAACATGAGCCTTTATGGTGCTTTACATTTGAAGTTGCTAAATTTAAAAGTAATGACAAAATATGTTTTATCCCCATAATGATCTCACTGTGTCCAATTACATATTTGAATAATCATATCCCTAATTGCCCCAGCGAGAGACTTTCCATGAGTGGCCGGGTTAGGCTCCAGCAGCTCGGTGACCCCGAAAGGGACAAAACGGTTTAGAATATGAATGAATGAATGAATAAACATATCCCTAATTGATTGTGAACTGAGTAAGTTTACCTGCTTATCAGACCACAAGTCAAAAGGAAGAAACAGTTAAACTGATTGTTTGATCTGGTTTATTTCAAGCATCAAATGTGGACAATGCAGGACAAAAAAATTAAACAGATTTATCAAACTTGTTACAGAGATAATGTAATGCACTGATTAAAAACCAAAAAACCAGACACACTTCAGTCATGTGATTAATGGAATATAGTGATTATTGACTAAAATCAAGTAGAGTTTGATTGATTGCTTTAAAAGGAGTCACACAAAGGAGAGTTATATAATTCCACCCCTATAGTTACTTTATTTTAGAGTTTTAAATAGTTTTCATAATCAAGTTCTGATCAGATCAAGTTCAGTTTTTTTAAGAAAAAAAAGGAGTGTTTATTGATTATTGATTAATCTCAGAAAACATCACTTCATCCTTTCAGTAAAAAGTAACATGAATCATACATCATGTGACAGATATGTAATACTCGTCATCAGAATACAATTTAGATGAATCCAGAAATCGTCCCTTACATTGTAGATCATGTTTTCAAGTAAAAATAGTGTTTATTGATTATCCTCTGAAAGATGATTAATGTTTTTTAATAAACATTAATGAGTCACACTTTAGGTAACCATTAATTAATAATCATTGATTATTATCAGAACACATAATTACATTAATCCAGTAATCATTGCTACATATTGCAGATCAAGTAGCTTATTTATTGTAATTAAAACATTTCAGTAATCAATCAGTGTGCTGGAACACACCATTTCACATGCTTCAACACCCCTCTGTAATTGGTTTAGTCCAATGCTTCCCCTGCAGAAGCGCGAGCTCCACTGTTTGGTAGAAAGCTAGCGGTTCTAACTTCAGTGCATCCTCACAGAGGACTGGCTGCCCGTTAGAATGGATTAAAAAGACCAGGTGCAGCTGAAAAAGCCAGATTAAAAAAAACAAGAAGGTGCTTCTAGAATATTTCAAAATAACAGTCAATGCTTTTTCATTTTCACTATAAAGCTGCGTCAGTTGACTCAAGAATAAAATGACAATTCAATCCTCTGAACGGCTTTTTCTTCTCCAACACCTCTCATTCTGTAACTTAATTAAAATGATAAAGAAAATCTCATTTCAATTTCAAAAAGTTATGTAGTTAATGTGTACCAAAATTCATTACAAATATCAAATTTGAAAACTAAAATAGATTAACAGAAATGCTTTTTCATCAATAAGATGGATTAGGATCACAGAAGTAAGATATTCAAACTTCAGTTTGTATTAAAAACGTAATACAGGAAATATATTTTAATTCTTGTCAAAATGTCACTTGCACCGCTGGGTTGGCTGGGTGGAGACTTTAATTACAGCGTTAGCGTTAGCATGACCAATCGCAATTTTACACAAAAGAAGAAGATGAAGGAGCACGGATGTCATCATGGTGCGTCACTGGAACAGGTGAAAAGGTGAAACAGATTTTTGAGACTTGTTTTGCGAGAAAACAAAAAAGCAATCTTCATTGACTTTGTCATTTTAATTGTGTCACAGAAAGAGCGGTGTTGAAGCAGCAAAAGAAAACGCAGTTTCGAGGATTGATCTTTCATTATATTTAAGTGTTACATGTACTTTTTATTGCATGTTTTCTAGCCTCAGCCTAACTGGAGTAGTGGTAGGTTAAAAAGAGTATAATGTTCAATTCCACTTGGTATGTGTGTGTGTGTAACTTTTTATGTATTGTTATTTACAGTGTAAACATAGCATATTAAATTTAGGGCTGTGGATTGTTACTTAGATGGTGGTTCAATTCACAATTCCTTTTTCAATGATGCTGTTTAATATTTCCCAAACTCTCTTCACATTGTTTTCATTTTCATTCAGTTGATTGTTGTGGTACACTTTTTTGCTGTGCTGTGTTATTTCAGTTTATTTTTGTAAGACTTGTATCTCTGTTCAGTTTCACTGAACACTTCTAAGCTTGACCCTGGTGACCTGTATATACAGCTTATGATGACATTCTTCCCTGATTCATTACAGATTTTAATTGTGATACATTCCAGTATTCCATCCACTGCAACTGACATTTGATCAATTACTGTAAACTTCATTTTTTTTTTGCTCATAGATTGCGACTCCTCCTCTTTGTTTGTTTACTCTGTTCACATAATTAAGTTCATAGTTTTCAAATTCAAAATCAGTGTCTTTGTTGCAGCTGAACCAAGTTTCTAATATGATTATGATGTTAAAGGGCCATCCCAGATTCTGTAGATAATCCTTTATGTCTCCAAAGTTGGTCTAGATCAGTAGTCGGCAACCCACGGCTCCAGAGTATGAGGTAACATAGCAGTCTAAAAGAAATGTATTCATAAAGACAAAGTTGCATTTTGTGCACAACTTTGCAGAAAACATATGAATACAACCTTTAGTCTTATGTTTGACATGTCTGTTTTGAATATGACTTTTCTTTGTCTGGATAAAGAATGTCTCCTGTTAAATCACTTTGTCAAAAATAACATCACAGGCATAAACATCGAGTCCCGAAGCATCGATTCTTCAACTGCACATGCGTGTTAAAGTTTATGTATTAAAATAAAATAAGACAGAACTTTTAGGAATTTTCTTGATGCAATAATGAGAACATTATCTTGATAGCCATAGCTCTGTAGAAAATTTGATAAAATAGATCCAAAAACAGTGATCTCCAGTTGCATTTTTTGGTTTTCAGACTGCAAAAGGCAATCATGTAAACAATGCAGCAGAAAGACGTAGCAGACGTACAACTCCACTCATTCAGTGTAAAATAAAAACATGTCTGCTGAAATTAGTTGATAATAAGAGGATAAAGAAACCAAAGCGGCTAAGCTAACTTGGAGCTAAAGTATGCTAACAGGCAGCCGACTGTTGCGGAGGTAAAAATAAACAAAAAAAGAAAATTAAAAAAGTCAGTAGGATCAGAATACCCAACTGTCTTTCTGTTTCTAATTTTTTAAACTATAGTTACGGTTGGCTGCCAGTTAGCCTACTTTAGCTCTGAGTTAGCTTTGCTGTCTTTGTTATTCCCATCTATTTTTTTAACCCACTGGTTATCTCCACGGTGCTGCCAGAGCCTGTGGCGGGTGCGGCCGCCCCTCCTGTCCCGGGCTGCTGCTTGGCTAAGCAGGGATCCCTCACGCTAATATGCCGCTGCTGGCCGGTGTTGTGCTGAGGTACGTTCCCTCTGCCAGAACCATGTCTGAAACTGGGGACACAAATTCTGGCAGAGAGAACGTATCTATGAAGGCAGAACGGCAGCAGCAGAGAGACAGGGATCCCTCTGCCGCCTGCTCGGGCGTTTTTATTTTCCTTAATCATTCTCTTATTAATATCTCTCTTTCTTTGCCACCACTTCCGGGTTCGTTTCATTGTTTTTATGTTCCACAGATGTCACCTGGCAAAAAAAAAAAAAAAAAAAAAAGCAGCAGGACTTGGCTGTTTATATCTTTCTTTCCAGTAGAGCAACTATAACGAGATCATTTCCCTGCCATGGGATCCATAATAAAGATTATTAATCTTTATTAATGTCTATGATGGGATCAATACCATTCTAAAAAGTTTAATTCTAATATGTTCATTCAGTTGAATTGATGCTCTCGGACTCGATGTTTATGCCTGTGACCCTGTGATGTATTTTTGACAATACTTTAACAGGAGAAATGTGTTCATTCATTCTTTTTCTATACCCGTTTTGTCCCTTTCATTTTGTCCCTTTCGGGGTCATAGGGCCGCCGGAGCCTAACCCGGCTACTCATGGACAAAGGCAGGGGACACCCCTGGACAGGTCGCCAGTCTGTTGCAGTGGCCATAGTCACACCAACACACACTCGCATCCAACGCCTAGGGACACTTTATTTATTTATTTTATTTTATTATTTTAAACTTGTCCTGTCCAACAGCTGAGCAAACAAATATAAACTGACAGAGGACCCAGGACAGTAGAATGTTGAAGGTGAAGATGGCTGTCCTGTATACAGGAGCAAGTGGTGAGTGGCAGGGAGAAAACAAGACACAATAGCTATGTTTAAACTAAGGAGTGGCAGAGTACAGCACCGGAGAAGGTAATGAACTGGCAGTGAATACTGAAGATGGTCCGTCTTAAATAGAAGTCCATAGATAATGGCAGGATAGCAGGCAGTCCAATCAGGCAACCGGAACCCAAGAGCACCTTTACAAACAGGATCAGGGAAACCGGTGCTTCCCTTAGTGGAGAAGAGAGGAAAGAGAGAAGTGATTGCACTCATTGCACATCAAACTGTATTACAAGAAGGTCATGTCTCATCAGTGATGGGTGGCCAGCGTATTGAAATGCTCTGTGAAATATTTGATTTGCTTGTAGTGAGTAGGTAAGGCTTATTTACCTCTGGTATGCATTTCTGCAAAGATTTTGTTTTAGAAAATGAACACCAAATATTTTGAGTAACAGGTTCTCAGACTTTATTAGGTACTGTATTTCCTTATGGATAAATCTTTACTCTTTACAATAAGGCTCTATTAATCATTTCATAGTTAATACTAAGGTTAAGTAACACTTAGCTTTTGAGGTTTTGACACATTTGTAGAGGGTTGTGTCAAGCTAAAATCACTGAGTAAAACCAAACTTGCCTTTTGCTTCTTAACTTCAAACAATTTTAAAAACTACTTCAGACATTAGGGTTTTACATCTATGTTAACTAAAATGTTGCTGATGCATACGTTACTCTAAGCAATTCCATAGTGAAGCTTTTATTAATGCTTTGTTATGCATTAAGCAAAGTTGAACAATAAACATTTGTGAACTAATGCATTAAATAATACACTTCGTAATGCAACAAAATGCATGAAAGTGTTTGTTAACATGTTGTCATTGTCAAATAATGCTTTTTATGCACTACCTAATGTTAATAAAGGGTACCCTATTATGAAGTGTTAGCAAATATCTTTAGGTGTTTTTATTTAAAAAGAGTTGGGCAGTGAAGCTCTGAGGTGAAGAAGTCTGTAGCCTTCTGCAGCAGCTGGTAAGTGTCTCTCCTGCAGTCTAACACTGTGTTGACTCAGTGTGTCTGCACTACATTTCTGTATTTAGAGCTTGAGAGAGCAGGCATCCATAACACAAACCGGGGGTGATTTATTGCAGCAGACAGCCAGTGTTTTCATTGTCAAGAGGCTGGTAATGGGAGCCAATTGAAGAATGAAAGAAGCAGTGTTGAGTGTAGGAAGTGGAGTGAGGAGCGCTGCGGGAATGTGCTGTTCTTTTCTGTCACTCTTCAAACTGGTTGCCTCTGCACAGCTCAGCACACCTCCACAGGACCTGGACTCTGCCAAGCCTCCCATTTAGCTGGCTGACAGCCCCCCCATAGATGATTAAAGGAGATGGTTTGTTATGCAAAACAGGGTACTGGGTGGGCTGCTGCCGACTCCAGAAGTGGGATTAAAAATTAACTTTAGGCCTAGTCTGTCCACAAACTGCACATGTCTCTGTGGTCCCAGAATACTCCGCCCCCTTCATCTCCTGCACCTATTTCTTATCTGGAGCCCTTCTCACCTCAGGCAACCCCTTTATTGGCTGTATAAATATTGCTAAACCAAATGCACATGCGTTTGGAGCCGATGGTTTATGACTGCAGTTTCCTTGGTGGGTCGAATGACTTAAACTTGTTTTGTAAAATGGCAGCTGAATTAACCTCATTTGGTTGGGGGCAGAAGTAAGCTGTTTTCAGTTTGTCACATTAACACTCACTTCTTCTGGTTCTCGTATACAGTCAAAGCGGGAAACTTTTTTTAATGTGTTTTTCAAAAGTGTGGTGTAGAATTTCTCGCTTGTGTTTAGTTGATGAATGCAGCACATCAAGGAGCTGAGTGGAACTTAGGAGTACTCTTTTTTATAATACAAGAAATTAAAAGATGGAGATACTCTGCCTGAAACAAAACTACTTACTAAAACCCAGAACTAACCCATTTTTAAATGTTCAAGAACAGAGGAAGCACTTCCCTTTTAGATCTTTCAAAGTAAAAGTAAAACACAATGATACCTACTAACTTAAAAAGCAGCTAAATAAAACTTGCAATAGCATCATTGATCCAGTGCTGTATTGTTTAATTGTTCCATTTTTTGCAGATGATTTCCAACTCTGTCAAGCTTTGAGTCCTGATCGTGGAGCCACTGGTGCTTTTTCCTCTCAAAACACTGTTGCAAACTCGAATAACTGTCTGCTCTTTGCAAAAATGTTCTTTTAAAAAAAAGATTTAAAGGCAGTTGTTATTATTTAGATTTACCAAGCAATGAGAATGTGAGGCCATTTTTGCACATGGAGGAGAACCAGCAGAGGAAGAGTGGACATCTAGAAGGAGTGACACCCAAACGGCCTTCAGGTTCCACCTTTTTAATCCAAATTTGTATTGATACTTTGCTCTTCTTCTGCCTCCAGTGTGACTGTAAATCTGAGCAAAGCTGGATTTTAAAGAGCATGTGGATTAGTGACTGGTTGATTGGAAGAGACTCAACATTTAATGTTTCTGCTGAAATGAACCCTCACTATTAAGAGCATTGAAGAAGCTTAGCTCTGCAGTTAATTCCAGCTTGGTTGTTTTGTGATGTACCTGCTGCCCTCTGCAGTGCCAACATAAAGCAGCTTGTGTGGATCGTGGAAGAGAACCTGTTTGTGTCCTCACAGCTCATGTCAGGTTCATCTGACCTTCAAGATGCGACTCATGTCACGGATTTGACCTTCATCATCTGGAAACTGACTCATTCATCTACTACAGCTTTTTTAAATAAGCTTTCATTTGCAGTGAAAATTGAAGTTTACTGTTGCATTGATTTTTAAACCAGTTTGAAGATTAGTTTCAAATGATCCTTCCACCTCAGATTGGACTAAGAGCTGCATAATGTGGACCCTGAATAATCATGATCTGCACAGGTTTAATGACTGACCATCTTTTTTTGGCTTTGAAGAGAATAAACTGAAGCAAAGTTTAACCTTTGATCTGAAATGAGAACTTGGAGAGCTGCTCCGGATACCATTGGATTGCATTCAGGTCATTGCAGCTAAAGGTAAATACTGTCATTGGTCCACCGGCTCTGCACCCACATTCCATCTTTGGAAATTTGTCAGCAGACAGCCTGCCTCATGTGTGTGTACGTGTGCATGTGTGTGTGTGTGTGGAGGGGGCATGTCTCTCTCATTCCTTATACATTCACCACTTTCACTCTGCAGAACACTGACACTAACCCTACTGCTCCTACGAGTCGCACAAACCTGACGAGAAGTTTCTCGTGGTTTAGGGAGTTTTGGAGCTGCAATGAGCTGTGTGTGGAAGAGGGAAAACCTGGATTTTGCAGTACCAAAGAAGAGAAAACTAAAGGGGCCATCCATCCATTTATTTTCTCCTTCTCATCTGGGACCGGGTCGCGGGGGCAGCAGTCTAAGCAAAGATTCCCAGACTTCCTTCCCCCGGCCCCTCTTTGGGGACCCCGAGGCCTTCCCAGACCTGCCGAGAGACGAAGTCTTTCCAGCATGTCCAGGGTCTTTGCCAGGGCCTCCACCCATTGGGAGATGTCCGGAACACCTGAATTTTGGACCAGATGCTGGAGCCACCTCTACTGTCTCCTCTGCATGTGGAGGAACAGTAGCCTTACCATGAGCACCTCCATGGGTGACCAAGCTTCTCACCCTATGTAAATAGGAGCGCAGGTGAAGGAATCTGTCCATAGGACAACCTCAGTCATGTATTGCACAAATCTGGACTTTATAGAAGAGTGGCAAGAAGAAAGCCATTGTTGAAAGAAAACCACACGAATGCATTGATTGAGAGAAAAGAAAGAAAAAAAAAAACAATCAATGAAAAATGAGTAGACAAAAATAAAGCACTGAAGTCATATTTGTAACATATGTTAAGTAGAGTGATAAATAACTAAAGTCTAGAAGAGCTAGATTGATTGCTTGAAAAGGAGTGGGAAGAAGCAAACTTCTATAATCCCACCCCTACATAGTTACTTAATTTCATAGTCTTGCATCGTTTTCATAATCTATAAATTTCTGATCAGATTATGTTATGTTATGTATTATGTTTCAAATAACATTTCAGTGATCATTAGTGCACATGACACAATTTAATACTCATTAGTTGAGAAAAAAAATATATATATTATTTCAGCACATTCAAGTTCACACGTTCACATATTAGAAATTATTCAAACACCAGTTGATCTTTAACTCTTCTTATCTTCATATTGTGAGATTAGAGTTTCTTTGTACATTTTCTTGAATGTTTGGATGGTTGAACATTGTTTGAGCCCATTACTTAACCCTTTCCAAAGTTTAGAGCCGCACACAGACACACAGACACTTTTTTTTTGTGGTTCTTCTTCAATTTGATCTTATAGTTCCTACATCCCCTCAGTTTTTACCTCCTTTATTTTATAAGAACTGTTTTTGGATATTCATACTAATGTTTTTCCACTAGCTCTGTATAGAATTTAGGAGGTGCAAAAGTCAACAAGATCATACAGTTTTAAAAGTCTGGATTGATAAAATAAATCGTTTGTATGATCAAGAAAGCCGGCTTTATGTACAATTCTGATGGCTCGTTTTTGAAGGAAAAAGAGAGGATGTAGTGAACTTTTATCATTATTATCTCGGATTTCTACACAATAGGTGAAATATGGTAATATTAAGGAGCTGTATAATAAGTATCTACAATGTATTCTAAATTTATTTATGATTGAAATACTTTTTGAAACTTTAGTCTGTATCCTTAGACCTTTTGTACTTTGGAATTTCTGCTGCCAACTCTGGAGCCACGTTTACAACATAGTTGTTAAGGCTGTTTGCTGCTTCAATAATAGTATAGCTTTAACCCTTCTCATCTGTAAAGTAATATGGTATGTTCACTTTTTTGTCTTTTTTCAATGATGCTGTTTAATATTTCCCAAACTCTCTTCACATTGTTTTCATTTTCATTCAGTAGATTATTGTAGTACACTTTT